>MU189846.1:39134-64174 GCA_016904865.1 Pissodes strobi | reverse complement strand
TTGATTAAAGAGATGAAATCAGGGTTTAAACTAGTGGCCCTAAATATATAATAAGAATAAATGGATTTGAACAGATCTAGAACGAGCTAGAAATAGTAGAAATGTGTGCATATTATCTAATTATCTAGGCAGTACCATACAGCATGCAACGTCTTACCTTAGATAAGTAAAAAGTAAAGGAACGTGATAGCGTTAACACTAATAATAAATAATCTATAATAATAGGCCATGACGGGCTATATAGCTCGTCATCAATGCAAGCTTCCTTGAAAAGATTTAAACAAAAATAGTACCTACTCCAAACTTGCATAACTTAACACAAACAATAAAAATATCACATTCACCGCACTTAATAATGAGAAAAATGATAAATTCAAGATACTCACTGTTGACAACATTTGCACATTTTGCCACACACTGATGATGAGTTTAATTGTCATCCATTACAATAAACAATCCGTATAATTTTTCGTCGAGGACTTCACGATTATCTGAGATAAGATAATTTAATCAACTGAAAACGCGGTTTTTTATCCTTTAAGGATGGTAAAATATTTCTTGTTTGTACGCGAATAATAATAGGGAAACTAGGCTGGATCAAAAAACATTGATTTACGATCTTCAAGATAAGACTGTTGTTAGACAGTCTCGTATATTTCGCGGGCATTTGGCCGGATTTAAAAATATCACCATTACGTCACGATAGAGTTCCACAAAGGGTATTTTAAGACATCACTTATTGTCTTTTTGCAATTTATTTTAGTCCGGCTTCATAAGGGAACTACTGAGTTAGTTACCTATACCTATTAAGATCTATAACTACATTATCCTTGATTAAATTTAGCATTCTCATTTTATGAGATTTACGTCGTCGACACACGTAGGTTTCCTGAGCAACTTTTAATTATTGAATGGTTAATGAAGATAGGAAGATAATATTTGGTACATCGCTTTGGCAATTAGAGGGAACATATCGTTACTGTCGCTGCCCCAATTATTGGGCTTTTCGGCATCACGGGTATTCTGGAAGACCATCGAATTTGTATAAAATAGTGGACATGGAAGCATTTCGCCGACGTGCTCCAGCCTAAAAAAATGTGCCAAAGTTATGTCGTTGATTCTGAGCGTATTAATTGTAAGTTCCATACCATTCCTTTATGGGTAAGAGTAAGAGAAAATGTAATAATATACTTCCTATGGGTATGGCAACTTTATCAAAGCAGATAAGATAATATAATAAAAGTAAATATTAAAATAGTGTATTAATATAGGACAGATGTGATCTAAGAACATAAATTAGTCCACAGGTAATTTCATTCAACATCGTTTATTATAAGGAATTTGTTTAATATGTTTTAGGTAGTTTGGTACTTAGTATGTTAATAGTATTTGTAATTTTTTCTTAAAAAGTTTGTTCTATAATATATCAACTTCTAACAGTTCTAACCAATATATGCTTCAAAAGTTTTATCGTAGATATATTGCCAATGATATTACACTCTTGGTAGCAGGTGCATTAATATTTCGGCCTGATAAATTCCTAATAATGTTCATTTGCACAGTGTACACAAAATCAAGACCATTTTTAAGGAATCCACTTCATTATATCTCGTTAATTCTACTGGAAGGAATCTGATCATTAGAGCTTTTATCTACGCCCGTGAATCAAGAAGCTCTTAACTCATTCATTTTGCTCGAGTTAAGGGCTTTATTACCGCTCACTTTTTATTAACCATTATTAAACATGTGTGGTTACATAACTTGTGGTGCGCAGTCATTGGGCGACTTTCACACGCGTAAATTATTGATGTTAATAGCGCATTGAAAATTCAATTTGTAATTAACTCTTTAAATTTAGAATTTTCATATTTTGTATAGTTTGTTCTGCATTGACTTTAAGCTATTTGTAAATTAGTATTGTTAATATTCGTAAACACCTCCTTGCGATTTTTTAGATTGACTTTTATTTATTAGGACAGTCGCCGAGGCAGCTTCTTGTCAAGCAATTTTCAGGAAAAAAAATAAATAAAGAAAAGTAAACAATTTTATATGTCTGACCACGGACTATATTTTCCAAACTATTCAGTTCACCTATTGGATGATTAAAATTGATTGCGCGAAAACTGAACTACGTCGTCAGACTCATTAGTCATGCATAGACGCATTTTGGATTAATGATTCTCATCTCTAGGTAAAATAGTTAATGGTTTCCTTATTAAACGTGGTGTACTACCTATTTACGATGAAAATCATTGGCTAGGAGGCAGAAGGTTTTACTTAAATTAATTTTTTGTCCAAACGCTTCTGATTTATACACGAAATGTAACAATAGAACAAAATTAATAAGACCTTCCAGTTTATTTTTAATGGTTATTGTGTACATTTGAATAAAAAAAAACGATAATCAATAAAATGGCATTCATCGGCCCTAAAATCTTATTTTCGCACTGCTATCCATAAAAATTAACCAATTAGAAAAATAACTGAAAACTTATTTTTTCTCCCCCAATAGCGCGCGTGAGCGTCATCACTACTTCCGATTTGTCATTAATCAGAATCGAAAAATACTAACTTTATTGAGTTGAGCTGAAGTTAAACCAAAAGCCAAAAGTAATTGATTAAAAAGGTAAAAAAGAAAACATCCTCTGATTAGAGTAAACAGGAAGCACTATAGTTCGTTTCCAAATTACAGACAGTAACAAAACAATAAATCTATGGTTGATATTAAGGGTGAAAACCCTTACATACAATAGATTTTATTATTTCTGACGAATATCGATATGCCAGTGGCGTGTCTATAGCCAAGATATTTAAATTAATAAAATATTAAGCATTATTTTGACAAGTGTTTATTATAGATAAAAAAAGGGAATTTCTCTAATGCCTATATTTTAGCCCTAAAAGAAGCCCTTTTTGCAGCAGTTCTTCACATTTTTTGATCATATCTCCTTCATATTATGGTAGTCCGTTTGATAATCGGATAATATAATTTTTCTCCAGAAAGAAGTTGGTAGTTTTTAAAGTTTCTTGGAGTGGTAACTAGCGTTGTTCATAACGACAACTGAATGAGAACTGTTTCGCTTCTTACTAGAAGATAACTCAACACTGATATGTTTTTCTTTAGTCATTTACTCTCTAATATAAAGGTTATTATAGGCAGATGTGTGAGCAATAATATTTGTATTATGCGAAAGGCATGTACTACGCCTATGTAATAGCCGAAATAAGGTTGTAAAATTAGGCTTTTCTCGGCTTTTCGGATGTTTTATTACTGTTTTATTACTGTATCCAATTTGGAAACGAACTCATTCATTAGCCATGTGTTAACATGGGTCAGAATGGGCTCTAACCCTTCTTTTCCTCCAAGTAATATGGATACTCATACGGATAAGGGAGGGGGTGGTGAGGCATAAATATGCCAGCCACTTGCGCACTTAGGCCACTTCAGTCCCCAGAAAGGTTTTACAAATCCAGCAGTCCTGCTGCTTGGATCACATCCCTTTATGTCGGCCATCGTTGGCCATTGTAGAATGTGTTCTGCCGTCTTGTTGTCCTCTAAGCATTCTCTGCATGAGGAGTCGTCAACAACACATATCGTGTGCAGATGTTCATTTAGCCTGCAATGACCGGTAAGTATTTCTGTCATTATTTTCAAGTTCTTTCTTGATAGTTTTAGAAAATAATTATCTAGTTTTGCATATACCAGGACCTGTTAGTGTTGCTTTGGAGTGGCGAAGCCCTTCTGTCCTTTTACACCTGATGCTCCATTCTCGAATTGTTGTTTTCTTTTAATTTGTTCGCGAACAGTCTCCATGACGAGTGATAGTATTGGTTCTAGACCAATTGAATTTTTACGAGGTACTTTCTTGGCAAGCGTGTCTGCTCTTTCATTACCAAGGTCTCCGTTGTGCCCTTTTTTCCAGGCAATGGATACTCTGTTTTCTGCAGATATTTGGTTTAGTGATTTTATGCACTCCTTAACCATCAAGCTTCTGGTCTCCATTTTGTTAAGTATTTGTACAACTGTCATGCTGTCCGTGACGAACAGTATATCTTTTGTTTGTGATTTGCTTCCCATCGTTAAGCCACACAGTTCAGCTTGGAATATCGCGCTAAGATTACCTAGTCGTATCTGCATTTGTATGTCGAGCTCGAGTATATAAACACCTGCGCCAGCTCCTGAGGCTCTTTTTGATCCGTCCGTGTAGATATGGATGTCATAAGTTTGTGACAGATCATTTATTGAGTCTAGTACGATTTTGAACCCTTTGCCGAAAATACAATATATGACCACAAGGTTTGTGCTCACTGTCATAGCTGGTTGTATGTGATATGGCTCGTTTAGAGCTGTTGCGTGTCGAGGTCCCCTGCTTTTTCCTCTCCACGGACCCGTGGAGTTAAAGCGTACTGCGGTTACCTGTGCTTCATTTCTCACGAAAATATCTAACACAGACAGGTTTAAAAGTACTTCCACTGCTTTGGTGGGAGTGGTTTTCATTGCTCCAGTGATAGCTGTGCATGCTAAGTTTGAAGGCGGGACATTTTGGCTTGAGCTGCTATTTTTCCTGATCGTGGCCACCAAACTAGTGCGCCATATGCAAACATAGGCCTGATGACAGCTGTGTATATCCAGTGAGTGATTTTAGGTGACAGTCGGCATGTCGACCCTATCGCTCTCCTACACTGGTAAAAGGCTCGGACAGCTTTTTCATACTTAAGATCTAGGTGGCGCGGCGCTGCCAGTTAAACACCTTGTCTAGAATGATTCCTAGATATTTTACTTCTTTTGATAGTGTACGGTTACACTGGATGCGTACTCAGACGACCATCGAGTCGGACGTACTCGTGCGTAGTCGGACGACTAAATCAAACACCGGCCGGCAGATTGAACCGGTTATATTCAATGCGCAATAGTCGTCAGTGTATGCGCGTGTACGCACGACCGATTTTTAAGATCAAACTTGTTTTTTCCGAGCACGTGTGATTAAAAACGTATTATTTATTTTGATTTTTATAAAAATTAATACAGAAAAATTGATTCTGGGAGTTTTTGAAAGAAAGGCACTATGGGACCAAATAAATAAAGATTATCAACTTGTCAAATAACAGGTGAAACTCGCCATTTTCTTCTCTATTTTTGTATATATCGTTTACCCATGTTTCTCTTGTATTTTCTAACATCAAAAGAGGTAAAAAATTGTTTTCCAATAAATATTCTTCGTCTGCGGCCATATTGTCTGAACTGAAATTAGTCGCAATTAAACGCATGCAATATAACCACCAAGGCGTACGACCAAAGTCGTCCGATTATGTCCGACTCGTTGCTCGTCAGAGTACGCATCCAATATAACCGTAGCCTTAGTTTGAATTGTGCCCCGAACAAAGAGGGTGGATTGAATTTCAATTTCGTCCTTCTTGTAAATAGCACACGTTCTGTTTTGTTGTGACTGACCGAAACGGAGTTCGTTGCACCATCTCTCTACTATTTTGAAAGTTCTGTTCATTAACTCTGACAGAACCCCTTCGAACTTACCCACAACAATGATTGCAATGTCATTAGCGTATCCGATCACAAAGAGTCCTGTTTTGTTCAGGTTTTCTATGAGGTTGTTTACGATCACATTCCAGAGCAACGGGGAGAGTACCCCTCCTTGGGGACATCCTCTCGTGCTATGACACATTTGTTACCTATAGTTAGGTTTACTGCTCTAAGTTTCAGCATATTGGCGCTCCAGCCCCTCATGGTGGGGTGAACTCTATGGTTTGTTAGTGCCGTATTTACGCTGTGAAAAGTAGCCTTATCAAAAGCTCCTTCAATATCGAGAAAAGCTCCGAGAGCGCATTCTTTTCGGTGCAAGGATTCTTCAATTGTTTGAACTACGCAGTGAAGTGCTGTTTCTGTAGATTTTCCAGCCTCGTATGCGTGTTGGTTTGGAATGGTAGGATATCTCATCTAATGTATCTATCACACAGCCTTTCTAGCGTTTTTATAAAAAAATGAGGTTAGGCTGATCGGTCTGTAAGATTTTGGTTCAGAGTAGTCCTTTTTTCCTGGTTTTGGTATAAAGGTAATTCTTGCATTTCTTTAAGCTTTGGATACGTATTTGTGGGCCAGGCAAGCTTTAAATATCATTTTTAAATTATCACCCAGAGCCCTGACTCCCAATTGAAGCAGAGCTGGATCAATTCCGTCCGGTCTCGGGGACTTAAAGGGCTTGAATGATTTGATAGCCCATTGCAGATTTTCTTTAAATGACCTTGTTCGATAATTTCCAATCGTCTCCGGTTGGGATGTATTGGTTGTTCTCTGGCCATGTCACTTCTTGGATGTTACAGTCAGGAAAATGTGTTTCCAGCAAAAGTTTGGCAGTCTCTTCTTGAGAGGAAGTATAACTTCCATTCCCTTTCTTGACACTTCCAGGTTGTTGGCTGTGATCTTTAGAGAGCGTCTTACCTATTCTAGCTGCCTCTTTTGTGGACGCTATTTCGGTGCAGAAATTTCTCCATGCGTCCCTTCTTTTTCTCTTGACATGTTTTTTAAAAGTTTTCTGGTGTTGATTATATGGTTCCCAGTTTCCTGTTGTTTTTGCTTTGTTCAAGCATCTCTAGCCATTTTTCTAAGGTGTTCTAGTTGTTTGTTCCACCACGGAGCTCCGCTTTTGTTCCTGCCTTGGGCAATGATCAGGCGGCAGGAGCTTTCATAAGCTGTAATGATGCTTTTTTGCAACATTTCGCTTTTCGATTGTTCGATTTTTTCCATGTTTTCTAAAGTTTCATTTGGTATTCTGTTTAAAGTTTTTATTAATTGGATAACATAGTTTTGTATATTCGTTTTGCGTATGTTCCTGTATGGTTGTTTAACCTCTGGTTTCATCATTATATTGAATTTAATTCTCCTGATGTGATCACCAAATGTGACTTCTTTATATGATATGTGAATCAAATTTGCTCAATACATCAAAGCGTTCAAAATTTAATCTAAAATAAAATAAATCATGTTTTTCTTTAAACTTTAACTTAATAGGGTTTTATGAAATCTATAATATTTGACTCTAGTGTAAATCGAAACAAGGAGCAATCGGTTCAATTCAAATTGAAATTTAAAACGTCTATTATATTAATGCCGGGCTAGACAAAGACTGCTTAGGCCCGAACTGACATTTAATGATAGATGCTAAATAATTCATATCGTATAAGTAGGGATACCTCGTCATTACACTGGGTTAAGGAAGTAGTTCCAAAATTCAAACTCTGGAAGGAAGCAGCGTTGAAGGCACTAGAATGAGATGAAGTGCTAAAAGCATTAAGTTAATGCCGGAAGAAAGCGGAAAAAGGATTGAAACGATAGGGATCCTGAAGGGACTGCGGATTGAATATACACATATGAGGACAGTCTTGGATAATGGCTAGCTGTAGCTGAACTCAAGAAGTTGAATATGCATCTGCATTTTGGCATAGCAAGAATAAAGTTCTGAGTTAAAGAATAGGGCTCAGGAGTGGAGGAAGAAGAATAGCTCAAAAAAAGAGGAGGAACCCAAGGAGAAAGATACCCCAATAGGTCAGCCGTTCTAAACGGAGGCTGACCACCAAGAGAGAGCTGCTGAAGTAAGTTCTATCAGGGAGCGTTTGCCCAATTAAAAGAATATCTGTTCATCAAAGGGAGGACGCGGGCATAGAGGTGGACGACGGGGCAGCACCTAAAAACAACAATGCGGAACTCCCAACCAAGAAAGGGGGACGCAAGGCCCCACAGGCAAACCTCCAGCACGCAAAGACTGCCTTAGCCATGCTATACTAAATTTTTGAGAAAGAAGGCTTAGATCTAGCCCTCCTGCAGGAGCCTTGGGCCTTGAGTAAACAGCGATTCTAGGACTAAAGCCCAGACAAGGTAAGATACTGTACGACCGACAGGTCGGCTGCATATATAATGTTTAGCGACAGCGTGAACTATCATCCTATCATTGCCTACGGAGGAAGCAGAGAAGAGCTGGGTTCAGGAGAGGATAAAACATGCCCTCCATAGAGGGTGGTGACCCATGATAATATATGAAGCAAAGACTGCCTCAGCCACGCTATACTAGATTTTTGAAAAAGAAGGCCTAGATCTAGACTCTCTGCAGGAGCCTTCAGTAAACAACTGGAAAATTGTAGGAGTAAAGCCCAGACAAGATAAGATATTGTACGACAGGTCGGCTATAGGACCTCGTGCTTGCATAATCTTTGGCGACAGAGTGAATTATATACTAATCCTGAGACTTTGCTACAGGAATGCTGTCATTGCCTACGGAGGAAGGAGAAAAGAGCTGGGTTAGGGAGAGGCGAAACCATGCCCTCCGTAGATTATGATTATACACGAGGGTGGTGAGCACCCATGATAATACATATATAAAGCAGTAACTTGGTGGATACAGATCAGGCTAGTGGGGGAGAAGAGTTTATTGAGTGGCGTATAAAGGCTAGTGCACTTCAGCGCTTTAGAGGTATTAGACCTATTATCGATACAATACATACAAGAAGAAGCTGGTCGGTAACCCACAGATTGTTGCAAGGACAAACACCAGTAAGCAAGAGTCATGGCGCCGCCAACGAAAAACTGCTGATAGAGATTAAGGTAAAACTACGTGTTGGGCATGCCCACCTATTACAGGTTTGAAAACAATTTTAAGATGTTAATAGCAGAGAGAAGCGCCTGGAAAAAAGGTCTACCAATAAGGGCAGAGCTCGTTTGGTGATGGCCCTAAGAGCGATCAAGATATCGGAGCCGGTATATATGAAACATGGACGGGAACAACTTTTCCAGTACCTACGGAAAATTTAGCCACCGTGTCCAACCAGGACATAGACAAGCTGTAACGAATTTATTAAGAGTTCCTCAGCAAAGCCCACAACCATTGCCGACTGAAAAGACTGATGGGTCTGGCAGAAGAAACCCCATGTCAGTTCTGCAAAGAAGAAGAAGAAACTGCAACCCACGTTCTATGTCACTGTGAGGGTATCGTGAGGAAGCGTTTCAAATAAAGGGGCGAAACCAATAACCAATGCAGGAGCCACATGCTATATTGAGGGTTATTATCAAGGCTATAGAATATAATCACAGATACAAAACTGGATGAGTGCTTGATTTGGTGATGAGTGAACAGAGAGAGCCACAATAGATTTTGCAGGTCGCAGTGGGAGACAGGTGCATCTTGGAAGCTCCCAAAAAATACATAATTTAATTTCATTAAATTGTATCAGTAAATAACTAGGTAAAGTAATATACAACATATGCTTAGTTAAGTTTAGTAAAATATGTTATTTAAAATTTGTATTTTAGAAAGTGGGAAATCATAACACTACAGATTATTGTAATAATTTAAGCTTTTCCTTAAAATAATTAATATTTTAAGTTGTGTGCTAGAGATTTCTAGATGTAACTAAATGCTGGCTAAAAGAATCGTTAAACATCGAACATCGAAATGGTTCTTAACTTCAAAAATTATCTAGTAATTTCATTTCTAAGCCTTTACTAGTTGGATATTACGTGATTTATTTTAAATGTAAAAATACGTATCTCAAACAAAAATAAAACAATTAAATATTTAATTATTAAAATTTAGTTACCAGCATTTGACGGCTTTGTCGTGTCTAAAATAATCCTTGATTGATATCAGATATCATGATATCCTATCAATATATTTTAAGCTAGTTACTTCGAGTTTAAAATAAAAATTACGCATATTGTCAAACTAGTTAGGTACATTATTAACATAGACGTTCATATGAAAACTATATTTGCATAATGTAGGCTATTCATCTTGAGTTAAAAATTACGCGTATGCTTTCTTAACCGCTCGGATTCCAGATTTGTCTCATTAATTTTTAATTCGTCGTTTTGAATATATTCTTGTTCAAGGTTCAGAAACCAATGAACCTATTTTCAAGCTCCTAATGTATCATTTGCGTTAGCCCAACGTATATGTTTAAGCTGAATCTGAATACAGTTGTGGCTATATTAACAAACAGGCTGTTATTTAAATTTGTTACCATGCTATTATATTTATTATTTTCCTGTACATTCGTAATAATTTATATATATCTTTCCTGTGAGGAGACTCATTATTTATATACAGCGTGTGCCAAGATTTTTTAGAACATATTGTTTTAGATTGTGCAAGATAAGAGTAAAATAAATTATTTTTTTATTCATCACTGAAGTTCTTCAAACAAATAGTACAACTTGTCGAATTTGTTAATAAATATCTAAACATGTGATACAATAATCAATAAAAGCAATTTAAACATAGACAAGTAAGTAGGTGATAATTCAAAAGTTCAGGCCTTCCTCAACACCAACGACCCCCGGTAAGAATTCGTTGCTCAACACTGTAAAAAGCTTGTAAAATCAGAAAATAAATATTATATTCTCTAAAACGTTTCAGTTATCCACGTGCCTAAACAGCTGCGATGATTTACTGTACAGGGTCATTCGGTATATATCGACCCATATGCTAGCGGCTTTATTCATGGATGTATTAAAAAGTTGCAATGGAAAGATTTTAAATTTTCTTTTGTACTTTTCTCTCCAAGCAAAGGAAAAAACTATAGGAAATTTTTGAACAAGTTGATTTTTTTTAAATGGAACACTGAGATTTTTGGATTGTACAGAAAATTAGAAGAATATTTTGTATAGATAACATACCCTATACTAAAAATCAATTGCTTCCGAAATATTGGCGTTTCAAAATGGATATTTTTGACACTTTGGAAGGCTTTAGGAGCGAAGCGGTTTGGCTTAGAACAAAACGATTTTCAGTTTAATTATCTGTCATCTGGCATTGCATTATCCAGTTTTGCCGGAAGTACCAATTTTTTGGTTTTCGGCTACTCTAGCAGTTAATGCCAGAGCTTATTACAAACTGAGATAGGAAAATGCAAACTGTTTAGCTTTTAGAGCCTTCGAAAGTGTTCAAAATGTAAATTTTTCCATTGTCAATATTTCGAAAGCAATAACTGAATGTAGAATTGAAAAATCACATATATACAGAGTATTCTATTTAAACAAATCACCTGGTGCAAAACTTTTGAACTTCCATGATCTTTTATTTTGTCTGATAAGATTTTTGCAAAGATTAGATGAAAATCTAAAATTTCTTCCATTGCAACCTTTTAATATCCCCACAAATAAAGTCGCTAGCATATGGGTCAATATATTTGTTTGGCATTATGTTTATGAATATCACAGTTTTGGAGATATTACTCTTTTGGCCAAATATATGTAAAGGGAGGGAAGTGTCAATATTTCTACATTGACAGAAGCCTCTCGACAATGTGACAATGGGAGCAAGTACAACATACATCTCACTATTCTTTTCTAGACAATAAATACCCAATTTACATATGCTGAATTATCCCAAAAAATCAAACCATATGAAATATTCGACTGGACTAAGCCAAAACATGGCAACTTCAGGATATTGATAGAAACAAAGGATCTTAAGTGCCGCAATATAAAACATGATTTACTTAGTATAGCCGTTAGCACATTTATATAATCCTCCAGAACAATTCTCGAAGACTGGTGATTAGCTGTTATCAATAAGCTTAGATCAAAGGAAGCATTCTTTGGTAGAAACCTAATGAAAAAGGTTGTCCCGGTATTCAGAACTAGCCCATTGCTCGTACACCAAGCTGCAAACCCCACAACTGCTGTTTTAACGGAATCTTCCATTTTACCTTCAGAAATCAAGAATTAGTGTCATCGGCATACACAACCACAGCATCTGGCGGCATATAACCAAAAGGCATATCGTTGACGAAAGCAATAAATAACAATGATCCAAAAATGGAGCCCTAAGATAAGGAAGTCCAGTTTTTACGAATCTCCACTCCGATCTAGATCCGCTCCATTGACTGTAGTGATGAGCAAAGCAAGAAGACCAAGACCAAGACTTGCATGGTCTGGGTCTTGGTCTTGTTCTTGCACGTAGAGTCTTGGTCTTGGTCTTGCAAATTAATATGCTATCTTGGTCTTGATCTTGTTCTTGCAGCAAGAGTCTTGCTCTCTTTTAAACAAGGCGTAAAATTAAAAAAAATATCAAGACAAAACAATAAATTAATCTCGGATTGTTTCGAATTTGATTTCCGCATGTTCCACTCTTACCATTGGGTAAACATAAAAATGTAACAATTAAACATTTACCAATACCACACCAATTATCTACTAATTCAAAATCGAATTAATTATTGATACGTAGGTACCTTTTCATTTTCAAATGCACGCTAGGAAAAAGTCTCTGCCCAACCCGAATATATGTTTATGTTAATTTTGATAGCTACCTATGATAATGGTTTTACATAATTCAGAAATATACGTATACATTTACTTCGGAAACACTAATTTACAAAGCTGGTCTAAATTTCACGCAAAATATTAAACTAAACATATTATGCAAATAATTTAAATTTCAAAAAGTGATAGACGAATAAAATATTATTACAAGCAATCCCTTCATATTATCATACAGTGCGAAATTTGAGAGAGTCTCGCAAGACTCTTGCAACTTGCAAATGTCTTGGTCTTGTCGGGCATTGTATTTGTATTGGTCGTGTTCTTGCATACACAGTCTTGGTCTTGGTCTAACCAAAAGACGGTCTTTGATTTTGCTTGTTTTTTGCAAGACTGCGGAACCGAGACCAGTCTCGCTCAACACTAACTGACTGCCTTCTGTTCGTGAAGTAAGTAAATAAGTTTACATAGTTTGCTAATGGCTGTCAGAGTAGATCTATTTTTTTAAGCTCGTTGTGAAAATGCCCCAATGTATTAAACCTTTCCAAAAATTTAATTGAGTGTTAAACGCAAGGTCAAATATTTTAGAAATTTGATTTTGAACACAAACATTGCGGTAATGAACTGGATTTAATGGAAAACCCTTATGCTTAAAAAGTGGCATAGATTTGGAAAGTTTCAGCTCATCATATATACGACCCGCACGGAGTAAAGTCGAAGCAAATTCATGTCTCGAATTATTACGATTTTCCGCGGTAAAGTGAGTGATAAATTATAAGTGTCTGATATCATTTTCCGCGTAAGGATGTCAGCTATCGCGACATCCTAAAATCGTATTATTTAACGTTAAAACGAGTGAGATAATTGCAAAACTATTGAAAAATCGACCGATTAGTGATATAGCAGTGAACAAAAAACCGTACACATTCCAAATTCCAAAACACAATCGGATGGTGCCTGGGCGACAATAGAGAGATATCGTGCGGTCACGTACCAATCCAAAAAATTTACTATATTTAGTACAATTATAATTGCATCTTCATATTTAATATGGAGTGCGAGGATTGTAAAGAAACAGCGGGAAGTAGAAATCCCATTTTTCCATGTGATCTATGCAAACGAAGAACTTGTAAGCAATGCTCCCAATTAACATCTTCCGAGATAAAGGTGATGGAATTAAAGGAAAGAAGAATGAAATATCACTGTACCAAATGTGAAGCCTTTGAGACACATAGCCTCTTAAAGGGCACAATTGAAGACAAAATAAGCATTATAACTGCCAAAGACGAAATAATAGAGATGTTGCGTCAGCAAATCGCCACTCTAGAAAAAAAATGCACAAACACTATACCGCCGTTATATAGTTCTATTGTGCAGCAAAAGAGAGACTCTATCACTAAAGCACCGGTAAGCACACCAAGTATTATAATTAAACCCAAGCAGCATCAAGATCCACAGAAAACCAACTCTGATATAAAGTTAACCATCAAACCCGCAGAACTCAAGGTGTCCATTAAGGGGACGAGAAATCTAAAAAATGGTGGTATGATTATTAAATGCGCAAATAAAGCTGACATTGATATTTTAAAGAGGGATGCAGAAAGAAAATTAAAAAATTATGATGTGCAAATACCAAATTTACGTAGTCCACGATTTAAAATTATTGGATTTGACAGCAACCTAAATGAAAAACAAATATTGGATGCCATTATAGAACAAAATACGTTTATAGACAGAACAGAGAATATGAAAATAACTTATATCAGAAAACCTAAAAATCCAAATGGAATGAGCACAATTTTTGGGGAATGTTCCCCAAAAATTTTTCACAAATTAATGGACGCAGGAAAACTGTTTATAAACTGGCAACGATATACAATTGTGGAAGATTTGAGTGTACCTAGGTGCTTTAAATGCCAGCAATTCTACCATAAAGCAGAATCATGTACAAATTCAGTTGTCTGTGAATATTGTTCAGAGGCACATCAGCGAAAGGACTGCCCAAAAACCTCCAAAAAATGTAAAAACTGTTCCAATGCCAATGAGAAACTTAAACAAAATTACAATATGTTTCATGAAGTTAGTGACGTGAACTGTCCATCCTATCAGTACCACATAAATGTTCTTCGAGCTAAAATAGACTATCGTGTTGAAAATGACTGAAGAACTTCCAGAATTACGAGTTTTACAAAACCTGGAGTCACTGGATATTAACATGATTCAGGAAAAAATATGGGCAAGTGATGTGCAGAGTAGAGTAAGTGGACCTAACAAACTATTAAATATTATACACTTTAATATTAGAAGCATCCATAAAAACTTTAACGAATTTTTGACTGCTTTTGAAGTATATAATCTCGATCATTGTGATATTATTATCTTTAGTGAAAGTTTCGAAAGTAGCGATGGACAATATAATTTGAAAGGGTATCATATGTTTTATAATGGAGGTAGGCATAATAGAAATGATGGAATGATGTTTTTTATTAGGTCATCTTTAATTTGTGAATCAAAACATACCTTGCTAAATGGGTGTAATGTAACTGTCAGTAATATTCTGGTTAAAAAGGATTCTTTTACATTCAATTTAATATGCATGTACAGACCACCAAACACAAATAGAGACCTATTTTTGCAAGAAATCGAAACATACTTATCTCAAGCTAAAAAGTATAATGTAAATTTATTTTTGGGTGACATTAACATAGACATTTTAAATAAAAATGATAACTCTGTAAATACCTATTTAACAATTTTAAATCATTTTGGATTCATATCTTGCATAAATGCACCAACCAGAGAAAAGTCATGTCTCGATCATATTTTTCTAAAAACGAATGTAAGTAAAAATACACTTGATTTTCACTCATTTATTGTAAACTTGGACCTAACTGATCATGATCCTGTTTTATTGAGTGTGAACAAATCTTGTAACCTTCCTAAGTCTAACGGTATTTTATTAAAAAGTAAAACAACTGAAACCTTAAATGAACAAATTTTTCATAGTTTGATACAAAATGAAAACTGGTACTCGGTTTTGGAAACTTCGGATGTGATTAAAGCAACCGACGAATTTTATAAAAAAATAGATAATTTGATAAAAAAAGCTACTCGTGTAAAAAGAAATAATATGTCGAAAAATAAAAAGCGTCAACCCTGGATTACAAATGGTTTGATTGAGAGTATAAAAAATAGAGATAAAATGAAATCAAAATTACTAAAACACTTTAATAACGAAGACAACGAGAAATATAAAACATATAGAAACAACCTTAAAAAACTAATTGAAAAGTGTAAATATAACTATTACAAGAATGAGGTTGACAAAGCAGGGCACAATCTTAAAAAGGTGTATAAACTTATATCAGACGCTACAAATAACATGCAGAATGAAAAATGTCACACACCTCCCCCCATTTTAAATAATGATTCAAGTACATTTTCAGACTTAAAATCGATGTCAAATTTTTGTAACGATTTTTTCATCAATATAGGAGTAAATATGTTAAATCAAATACCAGAACCAAAAACTAAGTACAAACTAGCTACTAATCAAGCAACATCATTATATCTAAGGCCAGTAAACAGAAACGAAATCATTCAGAAAATTAGCAGTCTTAAAGACAACAGTAGCCCTGGCATGGACAAAGTCACTACGAGAATAATAAAGAATAACCATTTATTTTTACTTGACCCTATTGTGCACATAATAAACTTAATTTTTAAGTGTGGGACTATTCCAGATCAATTTAAAATATCGGTAGTGACTCCTATATATAAATCTAATGATAAAACTAAGGTCACCAATTATCGGCCAATAAACTTAATAAACAATTTTGCTAAAATTTTTGAGAAGTGCGTTAAAGACAGACTCTTGGACTTTTTACAATCAAACTCAATCCTGGCAGGTAATCAATATGGGTTCTTGAGTAATTTAAGTACATCCAATGCTCTCCATCACTTAACGAAGCAGATCACTAATAAACTTGACAAAAATGAAAAATGTATAGGACTTTTCTTGGACCTAGCGAAGGCATTTGATACGGTGCCCCACTCCCTGCTTTTGGAAGTTCTTGAAAGGAATGGGGTTAGGGGTACTGTGTTAAGTGTCTTTGAGAGCTACCTAAATGGGAGAATACAATACACTAAAATATTAGATACATTAAGTGATCCACTAAACATCAAAATCGGAATACCTCAGGGCACGGTTTTGGGTCCTATATTGTTTTTGACTTATATAAACACCTTAGCTACTTTAAAACTAGAGAATGGTACTATAATTTCTTATGCAGATGACACCGCCATAATATTTTCGGCAAAATCGTGGAATGAGGTGAAGGAAAATGTTGTTGCTGGTCTGGATGCTGTTCAAAATTGGTTGAACACATTTAAATTAACTTTAAACCTTATTAAAACAAATTATATAGCGTTTTCAATCACCATGGCAAATCTACCTCCCTTTGATGTCATACAGGTTAAAGATACAAATACTGTTATTAGAGAAGTTTCACAAATTCAATATTTGGGGGTAGTCATTGATATGCATTTGAAATGGGACAAACAGATTCTTAGGTTGACATCAATTGTTCGTAAATTAGTGTATAAATTTTATATATTAAGAAATATTTTAAGCAAAAAGTTTTTATTATCTGTATATAGAACTATTGTTGAGTCATTGGTAAGATATGGAATAGTTGTGTGGGGTGGTCTGTACGAAAACGCTTTACACCCGTTATGCGTTGTACAAAACTATATTTTAAAAATAATTCATAAAAAGGACAGGCTTTACCCAACAAGTATGTTGTATACAAAGGAAATTTTCAATGTAAGGTTGTTATATGTTTTGGGGGTCACTACCTTTATTTATAAGAATGAAGGACTCCGAACATATGTTGACCACAGTTATCAAACAAGAAATAGAACTGAAGATTATATTAAATTACCAAAGAGTAACACAAGCGCTAATCTCAGATGTTTAAATTATTTGGGTCCAAAAATGTTTAACATGTTGCCAATGGATATTAGAAATACCAAAAAAATTAGAATATTTAAAAGGGAAAGTCGACTTTATATCTATGAAAATAGAGGCAAGTTTTCTAAATTGTTTTAGGTGTAAAAGCTATGCAGCTGCCTACTTGGGTTTAAATTCTTAAATGCTTTTTTTCTTATTTACTGTTACTATTATGCATTTTGCAACTTTTTTACATTTGTAGAATATTTATAATTCATTGTTGGTCGGTATACTTAGGGAAAAAAATTGTAACATTTCGCATATACGGATGTTTAGTTATCTAGATGCTGAGTTGCAATTTCATTATTATCATTGTATTTATACAAACAAGCATAATGTATGTTATTATGGATATTTGGAGTAAGAGTTTGAACTTAGAATTTTATCTAAATTTCATGTATGTAAATACTTAGTATAATAAACGTGGTAGGGTTACAGGGAGTACTGTTCCCTCCAAATAAACAAACAATCTGCAGTGGCGTCGCCAGCATCTTTCTTCCGGGTGGGCACGGTACGACCCCTACTTATTTCAGATGAGCACCTTTCTGCCGCAGGGGTCGGGGGATGCCAATATTCGGAGTACCACGTCCAATTTTTGGCCAAAAGTTTTTAAAGTTTTCAAAAAAATAAAAAAGGTCGTGGGGTCAAAAACGAATAAAAAACATAAACATGATGGTGAATGTTATTTACATTATATCAAACCAGTTTTCCCATATATACAAAGCATTCAATTACAAATTCTATTTATGTAATTTTAATAAGTATAGATATTTCGTTTTTTAAATATATAAAATATTTTAATACTAAATTTTTAATAAATATATGAAGTAATTAATAATTATAAAATAAACAATAACGGCAAAACAGACGGCAATAGAACTCGAAGTGCAATGGAGATGTCGCCCATGCAAGCAATAATTTGTAATAAATGTGTAATATATCTGGTACAAAAATAATTATTATATACGAATTAATTTGAAAGTATGAATAAAAGTTTCAGCTGTAAACATTGATAGACAAAAGGAAATTTTAAAGGGGCACGTGCCCACCCAGGCCCCCCCGTGGCGACGCCACTGCTGCTCTGGATAGTATCCGAAAAAAAAAAACGATTCAATGACCAAATAAGCAGGAGGACCCGAAATCTTGTCAACGACAGACTTCAATACACACCCGTCAACGTCATCAATACCAGTTTGTTTTCGCGTTTATCAATCTCAATATCCTGTGGCACGACAGGATACAATTCAAGGCTATTTTTATGGTTAGGTCGCAGATGGGCAGATGTATATTCTCTAAGCTTGGCTTGGGACATCGGAAGTTTAAAAAGCAATCATTAAAACTATGAGGAATTCGTTATGAACCTTCTCACCATTCTGCTGTTTTTCTGTCTGTACAATAATTCCTTAGATTAAACTGTGCAAAGTTGATACATACGTCCATGCACTCCCGATTACTATTCAATAAATTGATATTTATTCTTCGCTTCTACGTCCTTCTATGACAGATAGTTGGTAGGTCTCATTTTATGTCCTATCAGCGCACATAGTTATAAGAATGTGATAAGTAAACAATCACCCCGGCCGGCCCTGTACCAAGCCA
This sequence comes from Pissodes strobi, assembly GCA_016904865.1. Lineage (NCBI taxonomy): Eukaryota > Metazoa > Arthropoda > Insecta > Coleoptera > Curculionidae > Pissodes > Pissodes strobi. The sequence continues at coordinate 45,296 of MU189846.1, read as the reverse complement.
TATCCATCAGTTCATTTTATTGTGCCGTCACGTGCAGTACGTTTTATCGTTGACTGATAATAGGGGAAGACGCGCAAATGCCGTGCCTAGAAACGTGACACCTTCCTTTTCGATACCCTTACGTCTCACCCACTGATTGGTGGTGCGACCTCGCGGCATATGCCTGGAAATGCGAAAGGAATTCATACCATTCTTGATTCATTTATTAGATCCAGTCGCGTGGCGCTTTGAGATACTCGGGCAACGGCCAACGGATGTTCACAAGAAATAGTTTTCGCACGTATGGAGTTTTCGCATTGACCGAAAAAATTATGATAAGACCAAGGATTTTAACGATATTTACTTATAAAGATGTTATATTTTACTGAATAATTTAATATATTATTATGCCATTAGAATGAACATTCCGTGTAAGTAAACTAAATATAATTCTAATAAGATAAATTGGCATGTACTTATATGAATTGGTTTTTTATTAAAGTTTTTGCTGGCAGCCGAATTTTTGGTTGACTACAATACTTATTTCTCACTTACCGTCGCTCGAAAGCAAAAATGTTTTAAAAGTTATAATTTGTTAAGATTGAAATTGAGAAGCATGGAGAGATAAAGTTGTGCCAAATAAATAAAACATGATAGCATTGTAAAACAACTTACATTTTTATTGGAATAAATAAATATTAAGCAGAAGGTTAATACCTAAAATATAAAGTGAAACGTGAGACATCACGTGAAATGTGATAGTGTATATAAAATAATGCAAGAATACAAAACTAAACTAGTAAAATAATATTATGTATAAAGGATTTACCAAATTTTATAAATAAACATAGTCAACTAAGTTGATGATTGATTTACCTAAGCATAGCGTAAGTAACTGAGGGTTTCTTAGCATTATTTGGACTTGGAGGATAACTACTTTATGGTAAAGCATGTTTCAGTTTTGACTTTTTTATCCAGCTAAATCCCTAAAATTTATCAGTGGTCGCCTGGGACGTCTGTGCGATTCGAGAATCGCGTAGAATAGTCTGCTCTTTCTGGTGGCCATTCCAAGGTTTCATTGTTTCGCGAATAATCGAGTACCTAGTGGTTGTCAACGTGTCGGAATTAGTGGTCAAGCGAATACCACAATGAGGAAGTTTCATTAAAATTTTTATTGCTAATTTTGATAGCCCATCAAAATTTTATTTCTTTCATAGTTCGAAAAATGAGGCAGATACAACACTATGAAATATGCTTATGACGTCACCATGTATATGAATTGTTACGTCGCACCATGCTTAGTATATTATATCGTTGGCTGAGAATCAGTCAACGATTAGATCTATATATACAAAACTAAAAACTGGCATAGCTCTCGTAATAATCATCTTTAGTGGAAATTAAAAAATACGTATCGATATTTTTTCACTGTTCTATAATTTACAGTAAAACAAATAATCAGTTTAATTTTTCTGCAGACTTCTTGATTTTAATAATAGCAAAATTTTAGCGCACACGCTGCTTGCAAATAATAATGAAAATAATTTAGAAAAAATCATTGGTTTGATAAAATTCTAATTTTTCTATGTGGTTTATTTTGAGCATCTTTGGTGTCACGTATATTGCAACTGAATTTTTCAGACACTCCCATTTCATTTGTTTGTAAAGCATTGTTTTTGTTACAATTTTTAATAATTTTTCGATATGTTCTGGACATAAATTAATAATATTTATATTGATTTCGTTTAGCAATAATTTATAAATGGATTTAAAAATATTATTATGTAATGAAATTATTTTTAGGTTTCCAAAATGACCGTTAGGGGACGTAATAGCCATCTTAAATTTTAAAAAAGGTTATAAGTCAGTGAAAACCGCATTTCCGAAAACCGAAAACCGAAAACATAAGTAAATAAATCAAAACTAAAAAAAAATCGGATTTTGGGATAGTTTTTCAGTAGATCCGTTGCTATTAAATTGTAATTATCGTTATTTTACCACAATATATATTATTTTACTGCTAAAATACCAACATAATATTTAAAATCTCAATAATAATTAATATTCATTCAATATGAATATTGATTGCCCTTGTGTCCTCGCAAAATTCGAACTATTAAAGAAAGCAAGTACCTATGCGTTAGAAAACTAAATCGCAAAAGTTATAATGACGATAACTAAATGTCAATCATATTAAGATTGCAGATTTTTACAGTGTATGAGATATTTTTGGGGCTGTATTTTGAAAAAAAATAAATTTTCCACCTGTGGAAGTGATTCAATGCAATGATAATTAGGGATGGCAACGATGAATCGATGTTTGTAAAACTTTATCGCGATTTTGAATAAAAAATGTAATAAATTGGTTATTTTTAAGGAAAAAAGGTATTACTTGTTTGATCTCGATAAGGCGGCGGTTACATTGGATAAGAATTCGTACGAAAATGTATTCGTAAGAATTCGTACGAATCAGTTATGACGAATTCTTACGACGTGGGTGGTTACACTGCTCGGTTTCATTTATACGAATACAGTACGAATATTAACTTATTATAAAGTGATAATGGACTCTATCTCAGAGTTTCATTTTTTGGGAACATCACCATCAGATACTATCTTTCATAAGCACATGGGTTGATTTGTGTGGAATTTCACTTACTATCAAACATGGAAACTATTTGTAAAATGTATCTAAATAATTGTTATTTTATGTTAAACATGAAAATTGTTGTTAAATAAATATATTTTGTACTTATTTTTTGCTAAACATAGTAAGTACCCCAATGGAAATACCTACCTACTAGTTAAATTAAAGCCGCTACTTTACATATTTTTTTATTTAACTCTCTATTATGTTATTGTTTGCTTTTCTGATCCCATAGGGATCTTAGTTTGTGAACTAAAGTAATCAGTACTTTGCAATCCATGTCATTTAAAGCCCAAGGAATCCAGTTAGTCGTACGAACAACTACCCAAAAAACAAAATATTTTGGTCGCATTGAGAACACGTACGAACTCGCACGAATTCATAAGAAATAATCGTAAGCAATATAACCACAAATATGTCAATATATGCATTTGTTTCCTTCCGACCACTTCTTATGAATTCGCATTAATTCGTACGAGTAAATTTTCGTACGAATTCTTATCCAATGTAACCGCCGGCGCCGCGCCGCCTAAGCCGCTTAGTCTTCAAGAAATTCGAACTTTGATCATTGAATGCACGCGGACTTTATGATATCTGCTAACGGTATTCGTTTACTAACTCAAGTAGGTTTGACCATTGACAAAAAATATTATTATTTAACAAATATTTTAATTAAAAAATATAACAAATATTAGTCTTCGTTCTGCGAACAAAAATAATCAGGAAATGTGTAAGAATTGAACTCCAGATATTTTCGATACCTGTTAATCAGTCAAAATACGACGAAAATCTTAATTTTACAGTGATGGCTGTTACACCCTCTAGCAGGCTAGTTTTTGAGATATAAGCCGGTATGCGATATTTTGTTGGTCTTATTTGTAAAATAGTATATTATTTTTTATGGAGGAAAAGTGATACTTTTCATGGCGCGCTCGTGTTTAACAGCCGAACGGAGTGAGGCTGGTAATAGAGAGCAAGCCATGAAAAGTAACTTTTCCTCCAAATAAAATATGCTGTTTTTTCTTCAAATGTCGACAAATTAATGCAAAAACGACGCTTTTTAATAGTAATAATAATTATTATTAAAGATAAGTTGGTTCGCAAGGCGGCTTTGACCGGTGCGGTGTCGGTGAATAGGCTCAGTTTGTTGCTATAATAATGTCATATAAAGCTGTCAGTGGACACTGTCAACAATCATTATTTTTTTAAAATTGCGTTTTCGATTGCGTTTTAATTCCGTATTGATAAGCAGTTATTGAGTAAGTTCGATTAAATAATAACCAATTTGTTCCTAAATTAGTGATTTTTAGAAATGCAGTCACAAATTGAGTGATAAATACAAATTTTAGTTTAATAACTCTTGAGTTATTGACGCTTATTTTGATGTTTGTTTGTATTGTATCTATGTTGATATGACAACACTTTTACCTCCGCCGGCGGAAAAGTGAAAAGTAAAGCTCCGGCGGAGGAAAAGCGAAACTTCACTGCCGCCTACACAGTCGAGTAATGATGGATTTACTGACGTTTGAAGAAAATAGTATATTATGCAACTCGTAGGAAAAGCAAAACATTCCTGGACGATTGTGGTAATTGCTGGACGAGGGGCAGCCGAGGCCAGCAACACAGGAGTCCAGGAATGTTTTGCTTTTCCTACGAGTTGCACATACTATTTTTTATCCGATCGGAATTAATTATAATGCGTATTTATAAAAATAGAGTCAAATATTACTCTAAATAAAAACGGTGTTTTAAATTTAAACTCAACATAATAAACTTAAAAAAACTTACAATATTGTTCTTGTTTTTTCTTGTATTATTGCATCCACGATAAACACAAACATTCATTTTGAACGTCAACATAATGTTCGAGTACTAACTACAACCGAAAACAAGGCTAGGTCTATGACAAATCACAAGAAATGTTAATGCAAGATTTTAAGACGCTACGAAAACTCCTCAGACAACACGTTCGTGTGCTCCGCAAAATGCCAATACTGTGATCGATCTTAAGCCAGATCTCGCGCACGCATTCTAGCAGCGCCATCTATACGCCGTCATCTTTTAGTGTCACGATTTTGCCCATAATTTAGCGCGTCTTCCCCTATTCTCAGCCAACGGTTTTATTTAGTGCGAAGTGCGATGCCGAAAATAAGTGGAAAGAGAAGACATGCTGACGAGTTGGGAAACATAAGTCAGTGATTCATAATTTTTAGGTAATTAAATCTTTTTGAATTATAATATGGTGATGAAAATATCACCTACAAATCATTGTTTGTCTAGAGGATTATCGTAAGGCATTCAAATTAATTTCCAAGAATTATTATATAGCAAAATAGATTTGCAGGATGCATACTTCGTTTTGCCTATTGATAGTGTCAAAGGATAACGCCTGTATTGTCAAAGAAAACACTTGCAGTCTTTTACAGCATTTAATAACGTAGAAAACATACTTTCATAAGTAAACACGAAAAATAACTGCGCACCGGGCATTAGTCATACTGCTAAGCTAAAAACTGTTTGCGAGGCGGTACGGGCGGCGTAGAATGCTTACTCCGCATTTGCTGGGCCTCTGCGCTGATAAAATTAGAGTAGGAAATATAAAACATATCTAAGGGTTTATTTTAAAGATCACAGGAATTTAAATTGTGTACCATTTGGTTAAATATAACATCTTTACTTTTTACAAAACTCCTTAGGCCAGTCGTTAAATATTTAAGACGAGTGTAATCACTCGGGTTTAAAATAAAACGACGGAAATTTAATTAAGCACCCCAAATTACTGTATTAAACTCTTTACAACTTACACGCTGTCGGCGTATGACTAAGTATGACTAAAACTCTCGATACTGTGTTATATAATATAATTCGGATACCTATCGAATTACACGTAGTAAGCAAAAAACAATAAATAGATGAAAATATTTACGATTTTATGATAGCTAAATTGGTGAATAACCATAACAGGGGCCAAAGCAGTTTAAGAGTCCTTAGGGTTTATCATAAATAAGGGAAAATATATTTGCGCCTAGACAGGAGGTGGAATATTCGGGCTATATGTTTAATTCTAAACAAATGATCTGAGAATTATCAGAAGGAGAAAGAAGTTTAATTAAAAAATTATTGTCTGTAGAAATTGATGTCTGTTGTATAGGGTGTAAGTTGTTTTGACTAAAATGTCACCCGCAAATATGGCTCGACAGTTTATAACATTATGTTTGATATTAAAAGGCCTTGGGATCAGCTTTCGAAACGAAAGTTTCGAAGCTGTTGAGGCCTGTAACTTATTAACTAATATATATATCCTAGAACGAAAAGTAAAGCTAAAACCAAAAATAATTGAAATAACAGATTAAATGTATAATAGACATATGTAGAAAAATGAAGTAGTAAAAATAGAAAAGAAGAAGGAAGAAGGAAAAGAAGAAATAAAGTATACTTTACAGGGTGTTAGTTGTTTTGACTAAAATATCACCCGCAGACTATTGTCTGCAAAATAGCTGTATACTTTACAGGGTGTTAGTTGTTTTGACTAAAAT
>MU189846.1:15839-31759 GCA_016904865.1 Pissodes strobi | reverse complement strand
AAAATAGTGAAGGTGGCGGATTTCACTATCTCATTAACGAAACTTTTACGGAGGTGGCAATTTTCATAGAAACAAATAATTACGCGGCAGATTTCCTTATATTATTTATTAGCTAAATTCTTACAAAAACGACGATTATTAAAAAATTATTTAAAATAGTGAAGGTGGCGGATTTCACTATTTCATTAACGAAACTTTTACGAAGGCGGCAATTTTCTTAGAAATAACTACGCGGCGGTTTTTATTATTTCATTAGCAAGACTTTTACGAAAAGGATAATTTTTATAAAATTAATTAAAATAGTGAAGGTGGCGGATTTCACTATTTCATTAACGAAACTTTTACGGAGGCGGCAATTTTCATAGAAATAATTACGCGGCGGTTTTCCTTATTTCATTCGCTAAATTTTTACGAAAGTGACAATTTTCATAAAAATGATTGAAACAGTGAAGGCGGCAGATTTCTCTATTTCATTAACGAAACTTTTACGAAGGCTGCAATTTTCATAGAAATAATAACACGGCAGATTTCATTAGCCAAATTTTTACGAAAGCGACGATTTTCATAAAAATTATTGAAATAGTGGACTATATAATTAGCTATTTTTACGAAAGCAAAAATTTTCATATAGTTATGCAGCTGATTTTACTATTTCATTAATTATTGAATAGCGAAGGTGGTGAATACCACTATTTGATAAGCTAAATTTTTACGATGGCAGCAATTTTCATAAAAATTATTGAATTTCAATATTTCATTAGCTAAATTTTTACGAAAGCGGAAATTTTCATAGAAATCAATAAGCGGCGGATTTCATTAACAAAATTTTTTCGAAAGCGAAGATTTTCATAAAAATAATTGAAATAGTGAAAGTGGCTTTATTATTTCATTCGCTATTTTTACGAAAGCGAACATTTTTATAGACATAATTACGCAGCAGATTTCACTACTTCATTAATTACATTTTTACGAAAGCAGCAATTTTCATAATAATAATTATTGGAATAGCGAAGGTGGTCGATGATTACGCACTATTTTATTAGCTAATTTTTTACGATAGCGGCAGTTTTCATAAAAATTCTTGAAATAGCTACGTGTTTCAATATTTCATTACCTACATTTTTAGGAAAACGAAAATATTAATTGAAAAAATTATGCAGCAGATCCCACTATTTTATTAGCTACATTTTTACGAAAGCCACTATTTTTGTAAAAAAAATTATTGAAATACCGAAGGTAGTGAGTCACTATTTTATTAGCTAAATTTTTGCGAAAGCGGCAATTTTCATAGGAATAATCACACAGAGGATTTCACTATTTCATTAGGTCAATTTTATAAGGTCGACTATTTTCATAAAAATAATTATAATAGCGATATCGGCGATTTTCATAAAAATAATTATTGAAATAGCGAAGGGGGCGGGTTTCACTATTTCATTGGTTAATTATTAAAATGCCGAATTCTATAAAAACAATTATTGAAATGGTGAAGATGGTGAATCTCACTATTTCACTAGGTAGTTAATTTTTACAAAAGCATTAAAAGAGCGAAACTGGTGACTTTCACTATTTTATTAGCTAAATTTTTAGTATGAGGCTCCCACATCTAAAGGCAACATTTTCATTTACTTTTCATCATCTGATTACCTAAAGAGAACCTCACGGTTTCGGGTTCGCATCCATAATTATTTTCGATCTACGCACAATTTCCTCCTCCTTTAACATAATACGCTATCCAAATATTCATCTATTATTCTTTTTCGGATTGATTATATAGTATTATTTTCTTTGGCTATATGCTATCCTGTGTTTTAGACGATCGATGCCGCTCATAGAGGAATATAAAAATAACAGATGGAATTGCTGCCAATACATTTTCACTGGCAATGACATTTTTCAAATGTCAAAAAACCAATTTGAGTGTTTAAAACTCTGCTCTCGTCAAAATCTACACTTCAAAAGTGTGTTCGTTACGGATATCATTAAAATTTGTGGCTAGCTAAATTATAATCATTAAATCCTAATAGCAATAATATCATGGTGTACCTACAATTTTGAAATGCATACGTTTACGATTAACCTTACATGAGACGATTCGCTTCGTTTGAATTGAGATCATAAACGCAATCGATTCGAAGGAAACATTTTAATGCTTGTTAACTGATCCACGGAACGTAAAATTTTAGATTTATTATGCTCTATATTTTACGGCTGCAGCAATTACTTTGGAATTACTGCAACTATGTTAAATACATAATACCCAAAAAATAATGATGTCTACTTGTTCCTAGAAATATGCAGCTTTAATGTTACGCCTGGTTACACACGAGGCCTTGACGAAATAAGCTTTGGTACAATTTTAAGAAGAGTAACGCAGTTGTTGAATAGTTGAATACAAATTACTTAATATTTTTGATGTGTTTTTATAATCATTCTTAATATTATAAAGGCTATTTTAGTACACTTTTCAATCTGATGTATCGAATTACATCAAGCACATTAATTTTCTTCGCAAAGAGCTGGTCCATAATGAAGATCCAGTAAATCATCCAGGATTTTTTTACAATTCTCTCATTAGCAATATCGATTAAATTAAAAGAACTATTACAAGCAATCCATATGATATTGGAAAAATAATTAGTTGCTATAATATGAGCTCAGACTTGGATCTAAAGCGTAACTGTAGGTAACTAATTTAATACTTTAGCGCCAAAAATCTTAGAAGTGTCTCTTGATTCGCTCAATCTGTCAGGCTGTCCTTTTCCAATACCCCAATCGGCACTCAAAAAGAGTCGTTTAAAATGATTCTCTCACAAATTGTCATATTTCTCAAAATTATTTTGCTCCCTTTCTTACAATTTATTTGCTTCTTTTGGACTGTTTCTAATGTTTCTATAGGCCTCTTTCTGAGTACGATTCAGTTTTAAATACAATATAAAATATATCTCAAATTGTAACACTGAAAATATATCTCGGTTAAAAAGTTCACGGGTAGCTTGACTTAAATTAATGAAGCTCCTTTACTCTTCACTTTCCTGCTTTTCTCCTGTCCATTAATGACGCATCGCAATTGCTTCGGAATGATTCTCTCCGAGATTCAAACTTTTACCTTTATCCTCGTAAACTGACTAAAGAGAGCTTTTGTTCGAATTTAATAGCCAAGTTAAAAAATTGTAGTTATAGTATAAAATGTTCCAAATATTGATAATACCTGAGTTGCCCGAGTAATATATAGAAGTACCAAAATTCTTTCAACATGCTCATGCTCTTTTTGGAATATAGTAGAAGCAAAGGATTAGCAAACAAAGAAGAAAGTGACCATTAGCGAAGGTATTGCTCCAGGATGAAATTTTGGCTATACCAATAATGGCTACCAACCGCTGTGAAGATGGCTCGTACAAAATTAGCAGATATAATTTAATCACAACACAAACAAATCAGAAATGAGGCGGAATCCAAAAAGTAGTGAGTAAATTAATACTAGACAAAAACAACTTTCAGGGGAATAAAGTAAATTTATATATTCATGTAAACTAGGTGATGTCATCTTAGACGATTCTTCGGGTGCAGATGAACATTTAAGTGACTTGCAAAAATGGTGTGTCGGGTGTAATAAAGGCTACCAAGGCTACAGTGTGTTTTATGTCATCATTACCTGAATGAGAATTGTACATCGTCCAAATTGTGGTATTAATGTAACCAGGACCGTACTTAAGCGTAGGCTACCTAAGCACCACGAAGGGTCCCACACCACTGTACCACTGTCCAGGTGAAAAATGATTTAACGTCAATTTTCAAAATCAAATTTTTCTTTCGGGAAATAAATAGTATAAGCAATGATTCATCATTTGCATTTGGTTTAACTGCGGTGTTAAGGTGTTTGACTAGCCTGACTTGTCTGCCGGAAGTTTCGCGAAGGAGACAGAAAACACGGACCACATAGGTACGGGAGTAAAGAAGACAATTCTAGAAGGCGTTACTGCCGCGTGATAAGGAAGAAACACTTGTTATCTTCTGCATAGTGCCCATAGTGGTTCAAGCGCACACGTGAATCATAATTTATTTATAGATAAGTAATATCCAAATAGTTGAAGCTGAGACTGTTTAAATAATTAGCGTGCATAGTTTTAATTTTAATGTCAAAGTTAGTAGTTGGTAATTTGGATTAGTATAGCAGCATGTATAGAAATAAGTAGTGAATAACTGCTCCTGAGGCCTGGTCCTGAAGTGTTTTATTCACACGGAACCCAATATAACCACTAATATTATGGGCCTAGGTCTCCAGCATCTCGACGTAATGTTGTCCACACAGTTGAATCTGTGAGCATCAGGGCGACCATGCTTAAAGCAGCTAAGCGTCGAGGGGATGAACGGGCACAGCAAATTATACATCGTCTTGCTTTTGTAAATGACCTAGTTGCAGCTGATGCTAGGTACCACAGTCAATGCCGCATCCAACTGTACAAATCTCCAACGACCAGTGTACTCAAAAGAGGGCATTTTGAGCCAAAAAACATCACTGAGAGTATGGAGTGTATATATTCGTTCCTTGCCGAAAACAGGAAGGAATGTCAGTTCTCGTTAAACGACCTCATGAACCAGAGTAAAGGCGATTTCAAGCCTGACGTCAGACCCATCAAAAGTCTCGTTGTGAAACGCTTTGGCGCCGTCCGTCGGGAAAAAAATCCTGTACGGTATAATGAGAGAAAAAGCACCTCTGAAGAAGAGCGACTGCGAGTGGTCAAGGCTGCTATAGCGATACTTGCGCAAGACATTCGTTCAGTCGTATATGATGTCAGTGAGTATCCTCCATCCGATACTTTCTTACAGGATGCTTACTCTGGCATTCCTGAATTTGTGAAGCTGTTGCCCGAAACCATCGTGGTAAAAAACAAATGTAAGGCTCTCGAAGAGTGGCGTAAGAAATGTGTGGGATTTGCGCACTTACTGATATCTGCAGTCAGGCCAACGTCTTTCGTGTCTTCGATGAAGACCAGCTTTGGTACATACTTCTACAGGAAGTTTGATTCAAAACATCTCATTAACCTCTGCTCTGAATGAGGTTTGCGTGCAGTTACAGTGAGGCTGTGCGTACCGAAAGCTCAGCCATGGTACGTAAGGAATCCTCACCACCATTGAAAAAGGATTTTTCATGCGACAATGGCGACGTTAATGTCAAAACGTTGGATGGGGACAAAAGTTTTCATGACAGCCCCCATCTCATCATGGTAATCACCCCATATAATTACATTGTAAATACACTAATATATTTCTTGTGTATGCACATGGGTTTTCTTTTGAAACTACCCTCAAACCGTCGTGAGAACTCAACAGAGTAAATTTGCGAAAAATACAGTTTTCCAATTTTTTTGATTTTTAAGCATTGTGAGGAAGATATCAGACCTACAATCCTTGTTGTATGTTCAAATTAAAGCTAATTACTTTTGCTACAACATTATTTCCATAACTTTACCCGTAAAATGAGTATTTTCCCTGATTTCGGGGTCAAAAGTTGACCAAATCTTAAAATTTCACTTTTTGGAAAATAATTGCCAATTTTCGGAGGGCTATATCTTGGTAACTATTAGACCTATTAGCTTGTAGCAAATTTAATATATTTTAAAAACGTAAATAACATGTTTCATGAAAAAGGTCATTGTTAGGAGAGCTAATGAAAAAATCGCTACAAGTGCGAAAATTTCGCGGTTTTTCGAGTGCTACGAAGTCAGAACAGGTCTTTCGAAGCTGCAAACTTGGATATACACTACTGGTGGCACTGCTAACAATATATTTAAAAAAATCAGAACTAGCCGTTAGTTTGCGATTTTATGGATTTCTAATGTACTATTTGACTGGCCTATACAGTAATATAAGATTTCTACATAAAAATGAACTCTACAACACATGGGACAGTGATCTATGTGATTTTAAATTTTTGAAGCAAAGTGATGCAAGTGCTGCAAGGAGGTTTATAAGAAAATGCTAAACAAGATTTCTTTCTGCGAAAAAAATGTGAAATCATAAAACGTACACGAATATGTTTTTCTCCTAGCAATGGACACGTCTATTGCTATAATTGCTCCTTGTACAAAATGCGCCAAAGAGAAGAACATTAGTTTAGTAATGTGTTGATTTTTACAGAACTTTTCTTTTGCTAATAAAGAATATCTAATATCTATCATACCTTTATTCTAAATTACAAAAAATTTCATGCAAAACAGATAAAACCGCTTTATTCAAATGAGCAGTATGACAATTCAAAGAGAAAATGCGGTTGAGGTCACAGATCATATAAGAAGAAATGGGATTAGTGAAAATTGTTGTATTTGTAGCTTTGTTTTTTTTTTAACCTCGGAGCTAGTCTGAAACAGTCAGACAGGCATTCTAAAATATTAAAATTGTTTTATTAATTGATCATCATTGAGGAGTTTTTTACGATGTGCTCGTGTTCAAGAAGCTCTATACATAGTTTACCGGATGAGTTGTTGCCTCTTGCGATTTAGCACTGCAATCAAAAATTATGTAACGATCTTCTCTTCCAGGACTTCTATTCTCTAGCTTAAGAAAAGTGAACGCTCGTACGAGGAAAGGGAATAATCTCATCACCGATCCTGTCTCTCGGTTGTTAAATTTCGGCCTCTTGAATGCAGCAGCGGTGATTGCGTTACGAACCAACGTTGCCATATGTAAGTAGTGTATTCGGGCTACTTTTAGGTTCATAGTCATAGTCATAGTCAATTATTCTTTATTGTCCAAGAAAAACACAATTCTATTGACAAAACATGAACTTAAAAGTAGAACAATCAATAAATCAAATTAATATAGATACACAAGTTATAAACACTGACAAACAGAATGTCCTTCCAACTATCCACCCAGAAACGTAAAAACAGAAACTCTTAAAATTACCTAGGACCAAGACTATAAAAAACTGTAAAATCATAAAATATCGCCATACCTAGTAGTCTTTCAGGCTGTAATAAGCTATTTGCAATAAAAAATTCTTAGCACTCCTTAGGAATAGTCTATAATTTTTAGCAGTCTTAAGATCATTACTCACATGGTCAATATTTTTTTTTTGCTTTCGTAGAATATTGAGTACTTTGTTAAAGCAGACTTAGGTATAGGCAAGTTCATATTAATGTTCAAACTAGTTTTAGTATTGTACACATTATAGCGAGTTGTCAAACCAGAACATTTCTTAAGCACGAGACACACAGTTTCCAAAATAACCAGACATGTCACAGTTAAAATTTTTTCCCTAATAAATAATGGGTGACAGTGCTCACGACCCATAACCATACACAAATAATGAACCGCCCTCTTCTGCAAAACAAATATCATGTTAAACAGTTGCCTGCTAGTGAATCCCCAAAAAGCAATACCATATCTCACATGAGACTCGAACAGTGAGTGATTTACTATTTTCGCTGTTGAATAAGAAAGCTCATTAGAAACTATTCTGATTGCACAGCAGCAGCAGATAGCTTATTTTCTAGTGCTCTTACGTGATCCTCAAATTTGAGCTTATTATCAATAATTGTGAGACCTAAAAAATTTGTAAGGGGTTTATTTTCTATAATTTGATTCTACAGGTACAAATCATTGAAGCAAAATCCAAAGGTGATTACACTACATTAAAACGAAGCAAATTTGAATCACACCAAAGCTTAACTTCGCGCGGGTCCCTATTAGCAATTATTTTCAGGTCGTCCCTGTCTTCAATATGTCAAAGAATACTATATAGTATCATCCGCAAAAAAGGTGAACGAACCTCGGATCTTCAACGCTGCTAAGTCATTTAAATATAACAAAAATAAAATGGGACCTAGAACCGAGCTCTGAGGAACACCTATAGTAATAGGCGATCTAATAGAGCATTCGCCATCCATCCTTACCATCTGCACTTTTCCCATTTCGAATAAATCATAGAATATTACCGCAACAGCCTCGCCGCCAATTAAGCCTAGGTAAATTTGATGGAGCAAAGACGAAATGGCGTCGTCTGTATTTTTCCCCAAAAGAAAACCAAATTGGACAGGATTTAACACTTTGGCATTCTCCAAACAAAAATCATCGATCTCTTCTCTACCATCTTCTCAATGACCATTGAGAGCGTGGACGAAAGAGAAATGGGACGAGGGTTGGAAGGACCATCCATATCACCACCCTTAAACAGCGGAACAACAACGGCAGCCTTTAAGCAAGCGCATGCAATGCAGGCCCGGCAAGCACTCCAAAATTCTCACAGAGATTCCATCACCGCCTGCAGAATTCCTGTTTGCTACTCCATTAAAAATCAACTTTATTTCGTCCACATTTGTACTCTCCAGAGTGAAAATTTCATCCATCAAATAATCCATGTAATGCCTCTCCGAATTCAAACTTGAAGCCAATCTTGTCTTCTATCGTGCAGTAAAAGTAATTAAGGATGTTTGGATCAATCTCAATACCACTCTGCAAACAACAAATTCGGCGAACTAAACAAATCGCTCGGGAATTAATAAACATATTAACTCCCGATTTTTATATTGTAAAGCGTAATATTAACATATTAATTTGAAGCACACGCACAATTGGTTAACTATTTCCCAGTTCCTTTTTGTTTTGTTTTTTGCATTCTCAATTTTCTTTCTATAATACAATTATCTTTCCACCATAATCACCCTTTTACCATTAATTTTTTAAAGTTGGAATTTTATTCAATATTACAATCACCTTCCATCTGTAGTGTGCTTCAAATTAATATGTTAATATTACGCTTTACAATATAAAAAGCAGGAGTTAATATGTTTATTAATTCCCGAGCGATTTGTTTAGTTAGCCGAATTTGTTTTATATAATTTGTAGGCGACTGCTCGAAAGCATCCTCCTCCCGAAAAAATTGCCTTTGCGACTCAAGAATATCTCCTTCTTCGGTTTAAACTAAATCATCAAATCCATTTTTAAATCAAACTTGGACCATAAAATACAAAATGTATTTGATTTGATTTTTTCGACGTTATTCCTTAATCTTTCTTTACTGCACAATGTGCATGCGTCTTCGACTACTTTTAACCAAAAGAAATACGTTCTCTAAGGCAAAGTGATCGTTCTCTTAGTTTCAACAATAACACAAAAATAAATATTAGGAGAACCACATCCAAAGTTCTCCTGAAATAATCATTCTGTCAACTGGAGGAGAATAAGGCGCCAGAAGTAATCTGCAGAGTATAGAGTATGTTCTGTGTCACAGGAACCTGTGCCAACTACTTTTTCCCAGACTCTGACCCTGTGTTGTATTCCATCCAGGAAATGAGTGGAATGGTGAATTCGTCTATCTCTCTTCAGATGCTTTGGTTGGAGTTGCCTTTGCAACTGTGAGTTTATCTTGCACTCATATGCCCTAAATTGTGCTCACCTTAGTGGAAAAACATTTATGCAGCATCTCGTTAGTTTAGAGCTAGTATGACGTTAATCGCTTTTAGGTCCGATATATCCATCTTTTAGTAACTTTATCAAGAAGATAATTGCCATAGAAATAGTTACCAAGAGATGAATATATAGTACCTTAACGTTGCCTGCCTGTTCCATTCTTCTGGTTACATTGAATTATTTCAAAGACTTTACTTTGGAAAACTGTGGATCTCTTTTCCAAAGAAGCTCTGATTTTCGATTTTGGTCTTACATCATGTATTGTGATCCTTTGTAAATATCTGAGGCTTTCCAAAATATAAATAGTACATTAACACACACAGCATTTCTGTTATACTCCTATAGATATAGAAATTACATGTCATCTTGCATTTGAAGACGGAAGTACTTATTTTTGTGTGAGTAATTATTCTGTCACTACTAAATTAATCGCAAAATAAATTTAACCTGACCACCTTCCTTTTTTCTGGGTACGCTGCTTCTGCCAAGGTGAAGATTTAACTTACAAATGTCAGCCAAGCCCGATAGCCTTCAATATAACAATGTAAATATTGTAGATTTTTCTGCTTATCAAGATCAGGGTCAATATTTTCGCTTGCTTTGAGAACTATTTCCTGGGCCATTTTATATTTTTCTCTCCTTACTTTCCTCAAATGAAATTTAAATAAAAAAAATTGTTTTTGTTGCGTTTTTTATATGATTTTCTGACAATTTCAAGTTGCTTTCTATGCGAGATCATCATATATTTTCGGTTAACTGGACCCGGACTATCCTAATTCTCAGTTGATGCGGATAATCAGGGTTCTAGTGTAAGTGCTCAAATATGCTATATGGTTCGTTTTTAAAGCACTACATGCATACATATATTTCTACATAACGACGTAAATGCCAGTAAACCGGATAACCTTCAATATAACAATATCAATATTGCAGATTTTTCTGGCTGCCCAGGGTCATGGTTGATATTTTTGCTTAGCAAGAAATATCGCATTCGAAATTATTTCCTAGGTCAGGTTATGGCTTTAATTTTCCCACTTTCCTGATATACAGTGATGCTTTTCCTAAAATTGTGTGTTTTGATAAATCCTGCAATTCTTTTCCTTTCTATTTGAGATAAATTTTTCGAATTTTCGACTAGCTGCGCCTGGATAATGGCAATAGTTGGGCTTGATAATTGGGGTATTGCGTGCGTACAATTCACTTTGAAATTAGGGAGGAATTTATATTAGGTTTAATAATAACTAAATCGTGATATTAATTTTTGACACATATTAAAAGCAATATTTTTGTTCTTTCAAAATATGACCCCGTATATTGCTATTATTTTTCGGAACACTAGCTAACCAAATATCTAAATGAATACCCATGATTATAAATTGTTTTTTCATTGTACCCTCTTACTCTCTCTTATAAACCTATTCTATTTTGATATTTTTGTAAATTTGAATCTCATAGTTTTCGAACTTAATTTTTACTATTATTTCAAATAAATTAAACCAAAACATGTGCATTTTCCACGTGCTTTTCCATATGGTTCCACTTTAAGTTAATTATATCCCTGATCCCTGCCAATTGCTGGGATAAATTTTCTTTATATTTTATGATTTAGCAATTTTTTTCGGAAACCTCCGCTCATTATCTCGTATAATATGTACAAGTTTTAGAGGGATTGCTTCATATTAATTTTGCATTTTATTTGACTGTTGTTGAGTGTTTAAATTTAAATCGATCTCTGGCTTTTCTCGTGTCAGGTAAATAAACACTCTATTTCGAAGAGATAATAATCATAAATTAGCGAGCGAGCTTATTAAGTGGCGCATGGAATGTATAAAAATCGACGAGCTGTTATATGATTAATGTCATTCTTTCAACGCGGGGCATGTCGGATTTTCTGGAATATTCAAATATTTTCTTTCAAGTTAAAAGAATCTCATTGCACTTATTCTTGGAAATTTCAAACGATAATTATACGTCGGACTAACCGACCTTATTCGCGATGAAAAATGCATCTGAATGTGGAATGGAAACAAAAAATCAACAAGGTTGACCCAGTTAATATTATAATATACTACTAGTAGCGGATATATCGGTTGAGTCATGGCCTTTCGCTGTCTTTTAATTTATTATTTGGTACTGGTACTGGTTATTGATGGATACTAGTTTATCAAATGTTTAACTAATATCATTGTATAAAAAGAAATTATACAATGCTAATATCCATATTTAATTTAATTTAACTTCGAAGATCAGACCCAAAATGCAAATTTCTGAAAATAAAATTTTGGAATCACAACATTTTGATAAGCTTAACCTTAACCTAACTAGTATTTTCGAATTATTAGCTTTTGATGTTGAAAATAATTTGAAAAAATCGTAAATAAAGGAAAGCTCAACATTTTGAAAGCCAAGTTTCTAGATTATAACAAGATTATAAATGAGAAACAACTGCGATTGGACTTCTGCAAGATAAGAGGCATCAACACAAATATTAACTCGGTCCACCAGCACCTAACACCAAATAAGCCTCATATTTTAGCTCTATCAGAAACAAAAGTGAAATCAATCACTACACATGTTCACTTGTATATACCCGGATATGACCTTTATTGCCGATTTCGACATAACTCTGGATTATATGAGACGACTATGTTGTCAACGAGAAGAAACATACGAACCTAAGGACTTCGATGTCATATGGTTCAAATTAAGCACAGATAGAGCAATCAGATTCATTTGTTGCTTGTATAGACCACCTAGCGAACACCAGTATAAACGGCTTTTCTCAAATCTTGGCAATCAAATTGATTTTCTGCAGATCAACTATCCAACGGCAGAAATTGTCATAGTAGAAGACTTTAACGTACATAATATCGACTGGTTGAAACACTCCAACAAAAACGACGATGAAGGACGAGACGCCGCTATAAGTCATGGACTTACTCAGCTGGTTGACGAATCTACCAGGATCCCTGAGCATCAAAAAGGCTTTGCTAGCCTCCTGGATCTATTCTTAACAACTAATCCTGAACTCTACACTGTAACTGTCCAACCTCCGTTGGACTCATCAGATCACAATCTTATCACCGCAACCTGTGAACTTGCTATCAAAATACAGGAGCCACAGGTACCCGGAAAGGTTTGTCACTACAAATCTGCAAAGTGGCATGATCTTCACTAGTTTTATCTTTCATTTCCTTGGAAAGATGTCTGCTTTAGAAATCAAAACACTCCTGAAACTGCTGATGAGATAACTCAAGTTGTTTTAGCTGGTATGGAAGCTTTCATCCCCTCTTCTATGAAACGTATGTCAAACAGAAAAACCATGGTTTTCTGACGAGTGTAAGCGGACCATTGACGAAAACAAAGAAGGATATAACGAGCATATCAAGAACAAGCTTCTCAACTGTCCTAACGTATCAAGATCCTTTGGGTAAGTTGCCAAAGCTGTCAATCAGAGTTTCTCAAAGACGTTAATGCCACTACTGACCAAAGATGATGGCTCAATAGCGGAAACGGCAAAGAAAAAGCGAAAATTCTTGCCGAAATATTTGCATCAAATTTTATCTTAGATCATCAAGGAAAGACTCCCCCAACTATCCCGAGAGTGAATTCCTCAATGCCAGGTCTGGTATTTCACCAACGCGAAGTGAAACGAATACTCAAAAGCCTAGACACTAACAAGGCCACAGGACCTGATGGCGTTCCAGCAATAGTGCTTAAGAAATGTGCTGCTGAACTAACAGCTCCACTAAGCAGGCTTTTCTTCCTGTCATACAGTACTGCATGCTATCCTTCTAGCTGGAAATACGCTCAAGTGCAACCAATCCCGAAGAAGGGTAAAAAAACGATTCCAAATAACTACCGTCCAATTGCCTTAGTTCCCATCATGTCCAAAGTCATGGAGAAACTGATCAACGAACAGCTCTTAGAATACGTGCGTCATAGGCGATCGCCAGTATGGCTTCCGCAAGCACAGATCAACGGGAGATCTCCTGACTTACGTGACCTACCTGTGGACCAAAGCCGTCGAGAGCTACGGTAAATCTCGTGTTGTGGCTCTCGACATATCCAAAGCATTTGATAGGGTGTGACATGATGGATTTTTAAGCAAATTGACAGCATACGGACTACCACCAGCACTGCTTCTATGGCTTTCCAATTTCTTAAGGGATCGAAGCATCCGAGTTGGTCTTGATGGACATCTCTCGGAGGAATTTAAAATCAATGTCGAAATTCCTCAAGGGTATATATTATCTCCCACAGTGTCCCTGTTCTATATCAACGATCTCTTAGACAGGACAAACAATTCTATTTGCAGACGACAGCACTCTTATATCCTTATTCATGTCTCGGACTCCAATGACCGCTGCTCGTTCTCAACGCGAGCGAGAAAATCAGATTGGCGTAATCACGTCACCAAATTCGCCAAGGCAGCAGCACAAAAGCTAAGAGCACTCTATAGAGCAAACAATTGTATACATCTCATCAGCTCTTATTGCTCTATAAAGTCCAGATAAGACCATCTCTGGAATACTGTTCCCATGTGTGGAGCTCGGCACCCAAAAACTAGCTCAAGATATTGAACTCCATACAGAGGAGAGCAGTCCGTCTTGTGGATGACCCAGAATTGACTAAAGGCCTTGATAGCCTTGAACAACCAAGAAAAGTGGCGGACCTATCTCTTTAGTGGCACTTATGATTCCACCCAGAGTTGTGCCAAACAGAAACACCCGTCAGACACAAGCTGCTCATCAACATATGATTCAGTTGCGAACACCTAGGACGTCCATATTGCGGGACTCCTTTGTCTGGAGGACTGCCTTGCTCTGGAATCGACTTCCGAGTAACATCTTTCTCGAAAACTACACCCTACAGCGCTTCAAGTCCAACGTCCACCATCTTCTGCGCACACGCACTGCTCGTTGAATGGCATAGGATTTTCCTTTTGTGTGTGTGCCGAACATAAAAAAAAATTATAACAAGACAGATTTTTAAATTATTGAAGCTTTTATTGGATCAAAAATATAGAGCAAAAGAAACATCGATATAGACAGAGGTAGTTAAAATTTAAGGCGCACATGGGTGAAAAAAAATTTAGGCACAGACCACATTGTTGAAACCCGTATGAAATTGGTCAACTACTTTTTTCAATGTTTTCCTAACAGATCTACATTTCCATATAAACCAAAATTAATGTACTAATATGACGTTATTTTAAACAAAAATAATATAAAATACAAACCCTTACCAAACTGTGTAACTATATTTAAATCAAGTGAGTAGAACTTGCCGCGTCCATCTTTATTCTTTATGGAAGGTGACAATTAGAAATCTTACAATGGCTATATTTTCTACACTAAAGAGGATATCAAAACCCTGGAAAACTTATCAAAAATGCTTTTCAGCGATACTAAAATTAATGAGATTTAAACACGCAAGATTTTGTGAAAATTTTTTAAAACTGGTTAAATTAAAGCACTAGTGTAGTGCTAAAATTCTCTATTTTTTGCAATAACGCAAATATTAGTTTTTGGTACTTATTTTTTTTTGTAAAATCTTTAATATATTTTACGTATTTTAAATCATTTAAAGTTTAATGTGTTTGCTGTTGCCATCACTTGTGTCTGTATTTTTTCATCGAATTTATTTTAATTCATGAGTTAATCACGAGTTTACGAAACCCAGCCGGGATCACTGGAAGAATTGCGTCAGAAGGTAAGTGATGGTTCTGGAAGTATCTCAAGAGTAATTTTTCAGACAGTTAGGGAAGAATTTGAAAATCGACTTTATTTTTGTTTACAACAAATTGGAAATCATTTTAAGACCTTAATTAAATAGTTAGAAAACAGCAAAACAAATATTTGCGTTATTTCAAAAAATAGAGCTTTAGCACTACAATAATATTTTAATACAGGCTTGGGATCCCTTTTCATCATTTACGATTATTTTTAACTTTTCCCGCCCAATTTTGCAAAAGCCAGGTATAGACTATTTTCTCAAAATTTTGCTAATATTTCGTACTTTAATCTCATTAATCGTGGTATCGCTGAAAAGCGTTTTTGATGAGTTCTCCAGAGAGGTGTCATAAGTGAGGTAGTGCCATTTATGATTTAAGTGGACGAGGGTGGTGCTTCAGGGGTGGTCTGCAAAATACCTCACCTTTATTACCCGCGTTTCTGTAGAAACGATATATTTTGTTTTTCCTAATATCTTCTTTAGTAAAGAAAATATAACCATTGTAAGTACATATTAAAATCATCACGCAGCATAATTTTCTTTTAGGTTTTGACCATTATTTTTTTGATTTTTCAAAATTAAACTACGACAGGCTTTTTCAGTATTCTGAAAACTTTGAACGTTCCGCTGTTGAAATATTCTGTTGATATCGAAACTGTACGTCAGAAATTGTATTTCAGAAATTGCGTAAACTTCTTTCAAAAATTCCGACTATATATGAGGGAACATATATCTACGTCTATAACTGAAATTCGAAGATTTTAAAACTA
>MU189846.1:0-15829 GCA_016904865.1 Pissodes strobi | reverse complement strand
CAATATGATGTAAAATTAGCACATGAATCACACCATTTAAAATTTCAAAAATTAATTTGCTTGTTTATAATCATTAAAAAATAAATAAAATCTCGTTTAATGATTATATTATAACCAACCGAAATATGGAGATGTCCATTTAATCTTGTGTTGAATGTTTTTAATCCTTAGTTTTTACCAATATCGATTCTGTATCTGAATGTAATTGAAATTCAGATACACACTTGTTTTTTTTTAAATAATGTTTTTATTTATTTAAATTTATATTGAAAATAGTCAAAATTACAACAAGACATTTAACAGTTTAACGTGATTTTTTTTAAAGGAATATTAGTTTTTGGACATTTTCAGATAGCGATGTTCTGGATGGCTTTACAATATTGCCAGCTTCAGAGAAAAATTATTCAGAAAAAATGGACTCTAAATAGCGGGCTGCCAGTTTTTTTTTAGTTTTGGAAATCTGGGTTCCTCCATCCAATAAAGTAATGGATCGCTTTCTAGTATTTGAGCTTGCTCATGGAATTATAGTTGGATCTCTATATCAAGATCGTAGGTTTGAGCCTGTGGACTCAAGTTGTTTAGCGGCCTTAAAGATAGAAAGAGACAAATGATTAAATTAATCATACACTATTCTGTAGGGCTTAAATTTGCAACTGGTTGAGAGGTTTCCGGACTCCCTTAGGATAAAAAATGTGGGGCTTCGTCACGTAAATGGCTGCTATTGATGTTTTGTTGTAGTTGTAAAGCTAATGGTGAATTATCTTTTAAAACATTCGTTATCTTTTTAATAACTTTCTGCTCATCTTCGTCTTCAGTAAATAATCCAGCTCTATAACGAGTAGCTAAGATCGTAGTAATTAAATAAAGAACATTTTCTTTAATGAAACTGAAGCAGTTCTTCAGTCCTGATAATAATTCCTTTGCAAGTGATTTTAAACCTTCTACTTCTGATTTATGTTTTAAAATAATTTCAATGCCCTTAGTTCGTGGAAAAATATCCCCTAAAGAAGCAGAATTATCACTTAGTGTTTTTGCAGCTTCTTGAAATGGTGCCAAAATTTGAACTACTTTTTCAGCAAGTAGCCAGTCACTGTGCGACATGTTCATAAAATTTGCGGAGGAAGAAACAACTAAAACATGTGAAACAAATATTTCAGATGTTAAAAATAACAAATATTAGGAAAATGAACTATCTTACGTTAAACCCCAATAACACGAGAAAGAACAGTAAATTAAATCAGATACATTTGTGTTTGAGAATTTAGTATCGGAACTTAGTAAGTAACGGCCGATATCCGATATTCAGTATTGGTATCGGCACAGCCCTAATTTTTGCTATTGTGTTCCTTAATTTTTTATAAATTGAAAAAGATCTATAGGAAGGAAATTAATTTATTTCTGTAAAATGTTTAAAGTAAATAAAAACTGTTCTTTTTTTGGGAATACTTTCGATTGCAGGCTACTTTTTCATCAGTTTAATTACGATAAACCAAAAAGCAAATTTGTAAATATTAATAAGAAAAAGAGTTCGCTCTTGAGATTGTATTTATTTTCTCTTATTTTTCTTTAGATTTCTTAATTTATTTCATTATGATTTAGTTCCTTTTTCATTTTAAAAATGCTGCTTTATAGCTCATATTTTGTCGTATTTGTTAGGTACAGTTACTCTTATTTTATTCTGTTTTTTAGGAAACTTATTTTTTTTTCGTTTTGTTTTCATTCATTTCTGTTAACACTTGTATCAATAAATAAAATTATTTACTGTGTTTAATTGTTCGCATTTGAAAAAAAAAAACAATTAGCCTAAATAATACGAAAATAGGTGAGAAAAAGAAGTGTTCATATACTTAAAAAAATAGTCAAAAAAACAATAGGAATAATATTGTTCCCTCCTAATTTTAATATAAATGGCTTAAATTTCTTTAGTTGTCAATATTTTCAAACCCAATTTGTTGTAAAATGTATTTGCTCTTTTATAATCCTTAGAAAATAAATACAGTCTCGCTCAGTGATCATCTTTTTTTTTACTTTGTTTCCATTCATTTCTGTTATATATACACTTGTATTAATAAATAAAATTATTTGCTGTGTTTTATTGTTTGCATTTGAAAAAAAACAATTAGCATCAATAATACAAAAATAGGCGAGAAAAAGAAGTGTTCATATACTTAAAAAATAGTCAAAAGGAATCCTATTGTTTTCTGCTAATTTTATATAAATGGCCTAAATTTCTTTAGTTGTCAATATTTTGAAACCCAATTCGTACAATTAATCACATCATTAACAAATTTACAAAAATGAATTTTCTCTTTTATAATCCTTAAAACATAAATGGTCTCGCTCAGTGATCATCCCATATAACAATCGAAATATGGAGATGTTTATTTAATCTTGCGGTGAAATGCATTTTTATTTTTTTGGTTAGTTATTTTAAATCAGTGATTTACTGTGAATTAATTTTATGTTCTTTTGATTTTTATGTTTTGCTATTGTGTTCCTTAATTCTTTGAATGCGCAGTAGGTAAAGTAATCTATTTGGTATAATGACATGTATTATTAAGTAACAGATTGTTTTAAATATATCCCACCCTCCCCTCTCGAGCCATTTTCTGGATACGCCTCTTAAGAAGCACAAATAAGTCCCCAACAATATAATATTTGAAATATATGAACTGATGAACTGATATAATAGGTTGGAGGATAATAATAATCGATCTATTTTTTATGCAAGGAAATTTAACTTGCTTTGGTTATTTGCAGCTCTTTAAGATTTAAGTTAGCTCTACCCTTGTAGGATCTTTCCTAAATCATCGTAAGTTAGCTTCACGGTCAAATAGGATGTCTTAATGCTATAGTAGGTATACCAAGTGATGATCTCTCACACTATGCGAGCTCGATCACGTGCTTTGACCCCTCTCGATTATTTTTTTTTGTAGAAGTCATCCAAAAATGTTGTCCATATATTCAAAGCAACTCAAATATGTAGTTGAATCTTAATGTCACAGACTGGCAAAAATTGACGTTTTAAGTGTTCCCCCACAACATTCATGTACTTAATTTATTTTTTTACTATATATGTTTATTTTTGAAAAATTCAAAGTGTGTTATTTTTACTGTTGTTATTCTATTGTCGTTACACCGATTTAGTAGTAACATTCTATATTGTATTGTTTGGTGAAGTCTGAGCAAAAAGGTTTTGTTTTAAACTCTGGATGTTACAGATATCTCCAGAATCTTTCGTTTGACAGATCTTAGCACTTGAACGACATATACAGGGTGCCTTAAATAGCGTGTGCCACTATTGCTATCTCTGAAACGGTAAGTGAGAAAAGTTGCCTTTTTTGATGCCCATTCAAGATCCGTTTACAGTGTTCCTGTTAGTTTCTAAGATACAGGGTGATTTATGAAAAATGCCTAAAAATATTTCGTCAATTGTTACAAAAACTGTTAATTTTCGAGACATAGTTTGAATTCAAAAGTTTTATAATTTTTTCCGCTCTACAACACGGTGCCTTCAAATTTCACCTACGGCGTCTCGTATTCATCAACTTAATTTTTGTTAAATACGGACCTGGATTTTTTATTTCAGATTTTAAGAGCTTCTGATGTCCCAAAATCAATGAGGCATTCGAAAAAATTCCTTTTACACTTTTTATTTAATTCATCCCATAATTCTCTTTTTGTTTCTCTCTAACACATAATATTCTTATGGAGAGTGCCAATAATATCAATTCTTTGAATAAGTGCCAGTCATTAGTTTTCGGAGATCAGAAGCTCTTAAAATCTGACAAAAAAATCAGGTCCGTATTTAAGAAAATTAAGTTGATGGTGAGGGCCCGACCACGAAACGTCATAGATGAAAGTTGAAGGCACCATGTTGTAGAGTGGAAAAAATTATAAGCCTTTCGAATTTAAACTGTGTCTCGAAAATGAACAGTTTTTGTAATAATCGACGAAATATTTGTAGCCATTTTTCATAAATCACCCTGTATCCTAGAAACTAACAGGAATTTGACGACACTGTGAACGGATCTTGAATGGACATGAAAAAGGCATCTTTTCTCTAATTTAACCGCCCACGTAGCACTTACCGTTTCAGAGATAGCAATAGTGGCACACGCTATTGTGTCTTAAACACCCTGTATAGTCGTTTCCGAAAAACGATAATCTCATTCACAGTTCGTTACATGCAGGAGCCAAGTTCATATTAAAAATAGGTACAATATATAAACTGCTGTTCACCTGAAACGTATAGGCAAAATTTGTAGTCTGGTTTTTGATGTACAGGGTGGCTCGAAAACCGTAAAAGATACAGTGTCGGTCACATTAAGGCAAAATTGCGCCATTAGGTGCCTAATAATATGTGGTTTAGAAAGTTTTAAAATCCCGAGTATTTCCGGAGATATCAGAAAAAAAAACAGGGATTTTGAAAAATCGTTTTATTTTTTCCTGAGCTTATTTAAAAACGGATTTCAAATTGAATTGCACTTTTGTATGGTCAATTTTTCCGCTTTATCCAATGGTGGTATCCAGTTTGGAATCCGCCGTTTTTTTCAGGGGGTCATCATCAACTTTCTTTTTTTAAATACGAACTTTTTTTTTCATCGTGTTTCAGATGATATTGACATTATTAATGTGAATATGTTTTTTATTTTTTGTAATTCTTTTTTTAATTGTTTTTGAAGTGATACTTTTTTAGCGAGGATAAAGTCAGAAAAAATACTTATCAAAATGAAACGCCGTTCCAGTCTAGCTAGAGGGTTGAAACTTTCAGGACATGTAGCCGGAGTAAATGAGGATCCTGGACGAAAACTGAACCCCAAATAATGAAAAAATATTAGAGAAACGCGGCTTTCGGCGAAAATGGAGAAGAAAAAGAAAAGAAAAGAATATTTAAAAAAGATGTCGAAACCGGGGCCAAAGATGAGAAAAAAAACTTAAAAAAATAAAAACTCAATTCCTAATATTCCTTTCACTTCAGTTGTGTGCCTTATAAAGATGAGGCACAATTTTTTTTCTATTATTGATTTTGCTTTGGCGTAATTTTCAATAGTTTGTTACTTTTGAAATTTTTATATTCCATAAAAATTGAGATAAAAATATTTTATTTTGTTTTTGTGTTAAGTGTAAAAGTTGAGTTTATTTTTAATAAAAATAGAAATTAGTAAAATTAAATAAAAAAGTTCGTTTATTTTTTACGAGAATATGGACCTGAACTATTGCGCTAACAAGTTGCTCAGTGCAAAGCTAAAATATTTTCAACTTTTAACCAACAAAAAAAATATTTAACATATAACAATATCAAGAATTCATAATAATACTACTATACATAGATCAAAAAACACACATCAAAAATTTGATTATAAATTTAAAAAGAATCAAAAATTTATAAATATTCAAAAGCAATCCTCGCTATGAATACGCAAAGGCGCGTGAAAGACTGAATTAAAAGACATAATAAATAAACGTACTACACGATATCGTGTTTATTGAGCTCTAGGGTGGAAATTTACTCGCATAATAATAATTTAAAGATGTTTTGATATCGAGTTTAATATTTTGCAATATTGATATCAATAATTAATCTTCCCAATATAATGGGAATCTTATGGATATACTTTTGCATTTGCACCAAATAATCCAAAATGTTATATAATAATAACTATAGATGAATCATAATTTGTTAAAATCTAGATATTAACACTAGGGCAGCAAATTCAGTAATAATATCTGGCATTACAGATATACAGATAACATCGGATCCAATAAAATATTAAGACAGTAATATCATTATTATTATGATCATCATTAAGGAGGGATTAGTCTAGTAATGTTATAAAATTTCCTAGTCTGATGCATAAAATTTCCATTTTTACTTTATTTATTTGTCAATGAAACTAACTGAACAACACAACACAAAAACAAAATAAAATATTTTTATAGAATACCTATAAAACATTTTTACAGAATATGAAAATTTCAAAAGTAAGTTAAACTATTCAAAATTACTCCAAAGCGAAATAAATAAAAAAAAATAAAAAAAAGAATACACAAAATATTAGACATAGTTCGAATTTAAAAAAAGAAAGTTGACGACGAGCTCTTAAAGACTAGACGTCGGGTTTCAAACTGGATAATACCATTGGATAGAGCGGAAAAAGTTGCAATGCAAAAATGCATTTCAATTTGAAATCCGTTTTTAAATAATCTCTGGAAAAAATTAAACGATTTTTCAAAATTTCGATCCAGAAATGCTCGGAATTTTAAAACTTTCTAAACGACATATTGTTACAGTGTCGGTCAAATTAGAGCAAAATTACGCATGTAGGTGCATGCGTAATTTTGCTCTAATTTGACCGACACTGATTCTCTTACGGTTTTCGAGATCCTCGTACATAGACTCGAATTCGAGCCACCCTGTACATATCTCCAAAACTAGAAAGGGTTTTTCAATACAGTGTTCGAAATATCAGCTCACACTTCATGGCCTATCGACTAGGCTACCGAACATTAACACTTGCTAATATGTATTCAGTGACTACGCTACTGGGTGTTTTTAATATTGTGTACAATTTGTATGTACAGGGTAGCACAAATTTTAGAAAGTTGCCCGAAAATTTGCAAACATTTGTTTTCTTTTTTTTTTGTTACATTTAAATAATTATTAGTGAAATTGCAAAAAACAAATTCGGGTTTTTTTGATACTTTCAGTTTTGGTCGAAATACCTTTCAAAAATAAAAGGTGGCTTTTTTACTCATTAGGCTACAACTCTCAAGTAAGCATAGCTATTTTTTTACTATGATCCCATTCGTAGACATAACTCCATACTTTTAAGTATGAAAAAATATACAGGGTGGTTAAAAAATTACAAAATGTTAGTGCAGCAAGACTAATTTTTTAAATCTGTTAAGCATCCTCTAGGTATATTGTTGAATTTCTTCTTAGACGTGTAGAGTTATATCTACGAAGGGGATATTGGAATTTTTTTTTAATAAAACTTCAGCCTAATCAAGAAAAAATCACCTTTTATTTTGAAAATGTCATATTCCGGACAAAATTGAAAGTATCAAAAAATACCCGAATTTGTTTTTATTTATATTCTGACTAAGAATTAGTTAAATGTCACAAACGAGAAAGAAAACAAATGTTTGTACATTTTCGGGACAAATGAGATTTTAGGAAATTCGTAGGTATTTGTTTACTACTACGTACATAAAAATTATGCACAATATTAAAAACACCCGATAGCCTAGCCGATAGGCCATGAAATGTGCGCTAATATTTAGAAAAATGCATTATAAAACATGTTTCTTGTTTTGGAGATACGTACATAAAAACTAGACTACAAATTTTTCGTATGCTTTTCAAGTGAAGAGCGGTAAGTTGAAGGGTCCCAGACTTTTGCTACATGCTGTACAAATTGATAAATAGGTGAAATATATTTTGGTCCAATTTCCTTAAATCCCATGATTATCTATAATAAATATATTTTTTAAATGTCAAAATATATTCAATTTTCATATTAATTGCAATTTCATCCTCCTCTCCGATTAAATTTACAAAACTGTATTTAAAATATGATTATTTTTTGGGTTTTAATACGAATACCTTAACAGTTTGCTTGATAAATAATTCTTATTATGCCAGTTAAAATCTTCTCACGTAGCTCAAATATCTTGTTAGGATCACATCTAGGGTTATGAGAAAAACGCTGGAGTGTCGACCGAAAATACGCAATCTTGAAGCATTACGTAATTTAATTCACATGTAATTAACTATAAATAACTCGCAAATGCATTGGTGATATTCAAAAATCAGCTTAAATACCCGCGAAGCATCCGCAAATTTTCGCTATAGGCTCCGCTTAAATCCATCAATAAACAATATACTACAAACTTTGTACTTTGTTCACAAATCAATATCATCAAAATAAACTCACTAAATTAGCACTGTTACAGAATCGGAAAAAAGCTCCTGATTATGTCCGAACACACGGAATCTCCGCAAAAGTAACATAAAATTAATCACCGCGATAGCACGTGAAGTCAAGTTATTACACTGCTCGCTTATGAATTGTTGTTTGTTATTAAAACTTTTCGACATTGAAAACCGTGCATGGTTTCCTTTCACCTTGCCGGGCTTTTAACCGACTTGTCGGCGGCAAAAAGGCCCTTTTTAATTTCTTATTCGTTCCCAATGTTCCCATCATCAGTTCATCAGCCGTTGGGTAATTCAGTGGCGTAACACTTTAGCTTTTTTAATATTTCATGCTTTGGCTTACCATAGAAATACTTTTAACATAATATAGAATATAAAATAATTTGAATTCTGTGGTATGAGATTGTCCCTCCCCTTCTAAAAGCTTCCGACAAAGTCGTACGGGGAACTAACGGTTAATTGCCGATAGAGGAAAAGAAATAGTACCAAATGGATATACTAAACGTACTTCGTACTAGTTGATTTGTAATTATCCTTATCTATCATCAAGCTGTTTCGGTATTCGCACTTAAAATACAAAAATATAAAACAAAGCTCTTTTAAATTAAACTAGAGAAGAAGATAAAATCGTATAAAATATAAAAAGTTTTCTCGTCTGCGTTTTTAAGACATATAAATAATAAATTAAATGAACAGGAAAAAAAACAATAATTTTAAAAATGTATTTCTTTGCTAATAGTATAACTACATATTCCCTTTTGCCAAGGATTCATTTTCAAGATTCGGTAGCTCCGAACGAAGCATTTCAGGCTCATTCTTATTGCGTCGGCAAGAGGAACTTGCCCTATAGCGTTTTGGAGGTACATATTGGAAACACCCTGTATATCTTTCAGTTGGTAATGCATGTTGCAAGTAATCGCATATCTTGAAATAAATAGGACTATTCATCCATATTATCACAAGAATATGTGAAAAATTTAGAATCCCATATTCGGGACTGGGCGTAGGACGTGGGTCAGTGTGCGCCAACGTAATATATAGGAATTAAGTGTTACAATATAATTTAACTTTTAATTATTGAAATCGATTTAAAAAATATACAGTTAAAAAGTAGAATCTTACGTTGTATAATATAAATTTCTGACTTTTTAAAACTGCAAACTGTTTTCTAAAGTAAAATAAAATTATTTATTTTAGTAATCCGTGTGTTAATTTCTTGTACATATTCGAGGTGTCTGATCCAGATAAATATTTAAATTGAAATATCTCTATTATTTTTGAAATTAGAAAACAATATTCTGAACAAAGCTATTTGATTACATCTCCTTTTAGACATACTTTTGTTTTAATAAATACATGGTGTTACAAAAAAGCAAGGCACATGCTATTTTTTTTTAAATATAATGTACCACATTTTTTAATAATTTTGAAATTTCTATTTAATTCTGTATATTTTTTTCTAGCCTTAATTAAATGCCCTGCATGCCCTTTATAAACGCGACACATTTCTCGTAAATTCATTTCTGGCGTTCTAGTGTATAATTGCATCGTTCTCATTTTTATTTAAATCTCTTTTTTCTTTAACAATTTGATAGATATAATTTGGATCTTTTTTAAAACTTCCTCTTGTCCTCTTATAATTTGAACAAATTCATGTCTTCTTTTTGTTCCTCGTTTATTTGTTGAACTGACCTAATTTTAAAATCGTGGTATCCGCGTTGTTCTCTGAACTGTTTCATAACTAACTCTCTTGTTTCGTGGTCCATAGCTTGGATTTCCTTGAAAATAAAGCAATATAGCAAGATGCCTTCCATCGATTCTGGGTTTTGCTCTTTTCTTATTTATTAGAGATGTTCTTTTTGTTAGTACAGATGGTACTTTCCGACCAGCGTTATTATCATTCTTGAAATAAAGTTCGACTGTTTTCAACCTTTCAAGAATCAAATAGCTCATCTTGTAAAATGTTAACGGAAAATAAAGATGCATCAGTAAATGAAACTTACAACATCAATGCCATGATATTTGAAAAATAAACCTTTATCTTCAGGTAGCAGCAGGTATCTAAACAGGTAAGCAATTATATCGGCAAAATCATAGTATTTCGAAATTCTAAAACCGTCAATATTTCGTAAACCGTTAAGTATTGATACATGATATATTATACAAAAATATGCGAAATTTAATAGAAAATTCAAAATCATTAAAAATGTGGTATACGTATTATATTAAAAAAAAAAGCAAAGTTGACATGTGCATTGCTTTTTTGAAACACTACGTATACATTAAAATAAAAGCATCTGTAAAAGCAGCTGAAGTAAAACAACTTTTATTCGGAATATTCTTTTCTAATTTCAAAATTAATAGTGATATTTCCATTTAATTAGTTATCTGGATACATGACATTTATTTTATTTTATTATTCTGATCAGTATTACAAGTTGCCGTTGAATACAATTTATTCTATTTAAAGTGTTAGTTTGATTGTATTATTTTCCATTTCATGATGCATGTCTTTCAAGAGAGCATTAACTAAATTAATTTAGGTAAATATTTTCGCAACTTTAAATCCACATGCCAATAAAACCCGAAAACCCAAAAATATGAAACACTTCCCATAAAATTAAACTCTTCCATAGAAGGTTACGCAGGAAATTTCCTATTACTAATCTTCCTCTTTCAAAAGTTAAAACATAAACATAATCGATTGTGAAGCTCAATATTGCAATAAGCAGATTATTTTCGGGTATTTCGTCATAACCATAAACGAAGTATATACTAAAATAAATTACACAGGGCATTTTTTATATTTGGAACCATTTTAGCCGGGAGTTAATTTCAAGAGTCAGGAAAGATCTACATGCATTAATTTAATGCTTTAATATTTGCTGCCTTTCAAGATAATAAATATATTTAAACAGTTTAGTATAAGTTTCTAAAATATTGTTATTTCAAATTTATAGCGTATGATTATTGAAGCGTTTTGAATTACTTACCTAAAAAAGAAATGATATTATTGTTTCTCCAATTTGCGAGGCAGCTAGCCATAAGAACAAAATTAAAAATAAAAATAAAATAAAATAAAAATTGCAAGTGATCAAAAATCATCCCTATTTCTGTTGAATACAAAATTCTTGCCATTCTGAATATACAGAATTTGTTACAATCTTTTTTGATGCGAATGCAATGCAATATTTACAATTCTAGCTTCTGCGATTTGATACTTTTTAATTTTTTTGTGAGATATTTTATAAATTTGATTCCTCTTCCATGCGAGATCTAAGATTAATTAATTATTTAGAAAATATCTTCCATTTTAGTTATACTAATAAACACAAAACATTATAAACATTAACATTTTTTTTCTCAAATTTCAATAAGTGGCAACTTCCAGAGGGGGGGGGATAGGCCTCCCCTGCCTCCCCCTCGCTACGCCCTTAGGTGGCACCGTTTCAAACTTTATTTGGGGATTGGCAAAGTAACCTCGAAAAATTTACATCAAAAAGTAATCTAATAAAATTTCGATGGTACTATGAGTACCTAGTTAATTTGCGTTCATTCGATGTCTTATCACTGAAATTCCACAAAAAGCCTTGCTATTCTATCAACAAATTCTAAAAATACGTTGTTTTTTAACAAAAAAAATATAGTCAGCAAATTTAAAAGACGTAGCCAAAACAGGAATATTATTGTTAATTCCATTTTGCTTGTTCAGTGATAACTTTTATTAAGTGCATAAAGTGTGAGAATGGTTTATTCTCTTCAAGAAAGAACTGAAATTATTTTCATTTATGGAGAGGTTGGAAAGTGCGCACGAAGGACGGCATTGGTTTTCAATGAAAGAAATCGAAATCGTGAAGTAAGTCAACAGAAATATGCTGGATTTGGTGGCAACGTTCACCGAAACTGGTTCGGTGAGTAATAGAATAGGGTTTATTTGCTGCAGAGCCCACCAACTGCTTGTGGACAGTAGCAGAACAGACAGGAATATCACACGAGACTGTAAGAAAAGCACTAAAAATGCATCCATACAAAATGCAGATACTTCAAGAACTCTATGACGATGATTTTGATAGAAGAATAGAGTTTTGTGAATTCATGAGTCGTCAAGTCAACGCCATCCCTAATATTCTGCCGAATATCTGTTTCAGCGATGAATGTTCATTTTTTCTAAATGGAAATGTTAACAAACAAAATTGTCGATATTGGAGTGACGAAAACCATCATATTTTTCGAGAAGGGCATACACAGTATCTTCAAAAAGTTAATGTTTGGGCTGGTATTCTTGGAAATGCCATTATTGGTCCTTTATTTATTGAGGGATCTTGACAGGTGATCTGTACCTTAACATGCTTGAAGAGATTATTGATCCTCTTATCATCCATGAGCTAGAAACTCAAATTGATGCAGATGGTAATTCAGTTTTACAGGAGGATTTGTTAACATTCCAGCAGGACGGTGCTCCACCTCATTATTTTCTTCCGGTCCGACAGTGGTTAAACGAGAGATTCCCGGATAGATGGATTGGCAGAAGGGGACCAACTGAATGGCCTCCAAGATCACCGGATTTAGCACCCTTAGACTTCTTTCTTTGGGGACATCTTAAATCCATTGTTTATAAAACACAACCTGCTGATATTGATGATCTTAAAAGGCGAAGTGCAGCAGAATGCCGGTCAATTCCCGGTGAAGTTTTCCGAAATGTTAGGGAGGAGTTCGAAAACAGACTTTATTATTGCTTACAGGAAAATGGACAACATTTTGAACAACTTATAAGATAGTGCGTAAGTAGATCCAATGTGTTTTATTGTAGAAATTTCTCTTCCGCAAATAAAAAGTTATTTTTGTCGAAGTAAAATAATCAATAAATAAAAAATAAATTGTTTAAACTAGATTTTCTTCCTGTTATTCAACGATTTTAACGGTGTAACCTACTCTTCTAATCATTTGTACTACATGGAGACTCAATGCAATAATTTTTGTGCAAACACTAACCTGAAAACCAAAATCTCAATGCAGACAAGTTTAATTGTTTCTGCAACTTTCAAACGCGATTATTCGGAAATCTCTGGATAAAAAGCAACAAAGTAGGACACCACTGAAAAGAGAATTGACTTTAAAACGATGTGCCACTTGACCCCCATTCCCATTTAAGCAAAATTTAGATGGAAAGAAGGTACCTTGTATGCATGGAGCTGTCAGGAGATTATTAGCGTTTTTTGGCGAGTAGCCACGGTTAACTACAAGTAATACTGAAGTAAGTGCCAAGCGGGCACCCCACCACCAATTGTACTGTCTGCTTCTGTCTTCGCCAAAATACCGTAGTTAGATCTTGCATTGCTAGAAAAGAATATAGATATTTTGCATATTTATTTGAAAATGATCAGTTTGATCAGTGCAGAACGTTTACTCATATTTTTAATGACAGAATGGTGGCCTCTGGAGATAAGCAAACTAATGGTATTTTTTCGATGAATATGTTCAGGATACTTTATGCTGCCCAAATCCCATTTGGGGCACATTTGTGTAGGAATTCCGATGCGTATGAGGCTTCTATAGAAGAATTTCATGAACGTATAATTTACAAACTTGTTCAGAATGGAAAAACAAACATTTCACATGTTTAACGTTTCAAATTTAATCCGCCATGACTCCATCAAACCTCGAGTACCACACCTTGTCACGTATGTAAGTTGTAGTAAGCCGTAGTTGAAAAATGATGATGTAATAGTGACGTCACGA
Source organism: Pissodes strobi (assembly GCA_016904865.1). Taxonomy (NCBI): domain Eukaryota; kingdom Metazoa; phylum Arthropoda; class Insecta; order Coleoptera; family Curculionidae; genus Pissodes; species Pissodes strobi. The sequence goes on along the minus strand of MU189846.1, from coordinate 2,151 downwards.
AACTTCCCCTCACTTACCACAATTAAATTAATCCTCGTGAAAACAAAGTAGTATCCTGTAGTATGCCGTGGTTAATTGTAGTAAGCTCGCGAAAAAACGCTTCTTGTTACGATATCTGTCAGTTAGACAACTGAACTTCCAGGCTACTTGATATTTCGAACTATTTGAAAAATAAGTAGAAAATGACTAATATAAAAATCAAATCGAATCAAATATGGTAATATATCAGTGTTAGTATTAAAAAAAATTCTATATATACCTCGGTTGAGAAGGCCATTATTAACCTCGCACATTATATCCTTTGGCGCTACGCGCCTCAGGATATAAAAGTGCTCGGTAAATAATGGCTTACTTCTCAACCTAGGTATATAATATACTATTTTATTACGCATGCATCATAATCAACGATTATCGCACGCTGTAGCGTGCATAAAATTATGTTTATGGTGTGCCTACTTTTTTAAAGGTTGCTATAGAAACATTTGATCATGTCAAATGTGACAGATTATTATATTCGTCAATATATCTCTTAAGTTTAATATTTAAAACATTTTTGAGATTATGATGCATTCGTAATAAAAAATAGCGTATGATATACGTGTATAAGAGGCCTTTAAAGCATTTGCGACTTACAAAACACTCCGCTGCGCGTCGTGTTTTGAAATATGTCGCGCGTGCTTTAAAGGCCCTCTTATACACTTATATCATAATATACTATTATCTACAACCGTTTAATAATAAGATGTATAATATCAAAGAAAATAGTACGCAATAGAAAAACCATGCTTACGTAAGGGCGTGGATCACCAGAGGCGCTGCTTCGCTGTAATTACTAGTGAATTTACAGCATATTTTAAATTCGCGCTATTTGTAAATTGAATTATTTTTATTTATTTTTCATTAATAGCATTTGGATGAACTTTCGTTTAGAGAAAATTAGTTATATTTATATACAAAAAAAAATTTGCTTGTCCTTTTACAGGCTTTCAAAACAGAGACACCTAAATATTTTACCGCAGAAACGGGCTGTTTACATTTTCCAAGGAAATTTACTACACTTAAAACAGCAAAAATCAGTCATATAAAAGTAATTTTCATTGTATATTCTAGATGTTTGTTTGAACACGAAACACACAAAAAGTTACGCGCGGAAATGCGTTATTTCCATTTTTCGAGGATATTTTTTACTGTGTATAATAAACGTTTGTGTGAACCTAAAAACACAAGAAACTTCCTGCGGAAATTCGTTACTGGTGAAATTTAGTTTAACTGTAGTTTTTACGTCTACAGTTCCTTTTTTTTAGCTTCAACAAATCCAGATTGTATGGAAGCAAGCTTGTAGACGTAGAAGAAATTAAACAGATTGCATAGGATCATGCAGAAAATACTGGAAGGCAATATTGAAGTCATTGTGTCTATTCCTGAAGAAGATACAGACACTGATGATAAATAGATTTTGTTATTATAAAGATTCTTTACATTTTCAGTTTTTCTATTCTGAATAAAAGCTACTCTTTTTTTTTAATAGCAGTTGCATTAAGTATATGATTTTTTTTCTACTTCTTTATCACCTAGCAACGTATAGGAAAAATAAATTTCAGTATAATCGAAAATGTCTTCATTAACTTTATTCAATTAATAATAGCTATTATTATTATCAGTTTTCTAACCCGTAATGGTGTAAAAGCACTTATTGTATTGTACAATAGGCGCGAGAGAGAGGAAGCTATGAAGAAAAGTGAGATACGAGAGTGCTCGGGAAGCGAGAGATCGACCGGTCGCTGCTTGAAGAAAATTACTTTTTTACATTTAATTCTATTTTTCCATTACCATTTGAGAAAAAAAATGTATTCATGCACCTATGTATTCTAAATACTTAAAGCAAACTTTTTGCAAGAATAAAAATTTTTGATTTGAGCCTTCATTTCGGAGAGAATGCGAGGTGAGTACAAAAATGAGTATATTTCAATCAGATTTTGCCCAGGTTCGAAGCGAGATATTTCAGTTTTTTGATTTATTTTGCATATTTCAAGCAATGATAAAAAATATAATTCGTACAAAAATGTAGATGAATTATTTATGAAAACGTTCATAATTTAATATCCTACACGTTCATATAATAATCTCGATTTTTAGGTATACTGCCCTTTT
>JAEQML010050372.1:0-48335 GCA_016904865.1 Pissodes strobi | reverse complement strand
CAGGCCTAATTGTTTCCAAGTTTTATTATATTAATTTATCAAAAAAGATTATTTCATTAGTAACGCATTTATCGACGATTTAGATTAAGGCAATTTTTTCTTCCTGTTAATGCAGATAAATAAATCAATTAATAAACCACAACATTCTGATTTCTGACAGCAGATAAACCAATATACGCTTCTGGTTGAGATACGGGTAGGTCCTTAAAAATGAATTTTTTTTAAAATTTGGTGTTAATCGATTTGTTTTTTTATTTTATTTTCAAAAAAGTGAGGATCAATCAAATATTATAACGATTTTTTGATAAAAAATTGATATAACATCTTCCTAATATTGAGGCAATAAGCCATATTTTTATGTTAGAAATGACGTTTTTAAGCCAATTTTAGCATCAAGTAGCCTTTCCCAAATGTCAAATTTGTCAAAAATCTGAACATTTTTTAATAAATACAACCATCATTTTTTTTTATTAATATTTTTATATACAAATTATTAAAAACTTTAAATTATTACAACTTACATGGAAAAAGATAATAAGGTTATGGTTGAGATAGGGTAACTCACAGAAATGGTTTTTTTAGAAACATTTTGGTATTAATCGATTTGTTTTTTTATTTTATTTCCAAAAAAGTGAGGCTCTTTCAAATATTATAACGTTTGTTTGATAAAAAATTGGTATAACATGAACCTAATATCGGTGCAATAGGACATATTTTTATTTCATAAATGACGTTTTTAAGCCAATTTTAGCATCAATTAGCCTTTCCCACATGTCCAACTTGACAAAAATCTGAATATTTTTTTATAAATACAACTATCATTCATTTTATGAATACTTTTATATACAAAATATTAAAAACTTTAAATTATTACAACTTACATGGAAAAAGATAAAAAAGTTTTGGCTGAGATAATGTAACTCCTCAGAAATGTTTTCGATTTGCTTTTTTATTTGATTTCCAAAAAAATGAGGCTCTCAAATATTATAAGGATTTTTCGATAAAAAATTGATATTACGTGTTCCTAATATCGGTGTAATAAGCCGTATTTTTATGTCAGAAATGACGTTTTTAAGACAATTTTAGCATGAAGTAACCTTTCCCAAATGTCAAATTTGATAAAAATCAAAAATGTTTTAATAAATACAACTATCATTGATTTTATGAAAATTTTTATATACAAAATAATAAAAACTTTAAATTATTACAATTTACATGGTAAAAAGATAATAGGTTCTGGATGAGATAAGGTAACTCCTAAGAAATGATTTTTTCCAATAATTTTGGTATTAATCGATTTGCTTTTTTATTTTATTTCCAAAAAAGTAAGGCTCTTTCAAATATTATAAGGATTTTTTGATAAAAAATTAATATAACATGTTCCTAGTATCGGTGTAATAAGCCATATTTTATGTCAGAAATGACATGAATATTTTTATATACAAATTATTAAAAACTTTAAATTATTACAAACTTACATGGAAAAAGATAATAATTTATATGTTGTGCCGAACTGTCTTTTTCACTCAAGGGGGTGTCATATAGAGCAGTTTATACGGTTCTGGTTGAGATAAAGCCAAGAAAATTTGAGGATCCACCACATTTGAGCTTAAAGTTTAAATTTGTGTAGAATCACTAAATCACCTTACTACTTGCTCAGGAGAAAAGTAAACCTCTGAAATTGATACCTGAAACGTGAAAATAAAGGTATTTGACACAGTGACCCAGTGACACGGATGTCTCGGTCAAGGATGCCAAACGTTGCACATTTCTCTTATTGGAAATAAGACAAAGTGATCGCCTTTTTACTCGACTTTTAGCCAATCCAAACTAAATCAAAGAAGCGCGCGTCTTTTGATGCGTTGGCCTCCGCTCGCTCCGGGAATAAAACGAACTAACTAACCCAAATTAATGTAACAAAATCTGTTGTATAAAATAATTCACTTTTCTTACTTAGTTTTCATTATGTGGGGTTAGTTTCGTCTCGTTTAAGTCACTACGCCCTCGCACGCAAGCCTGGGCGAAGCCATTTCATTTAGCTTGGGTTGGCTTTGGTTAATTTGAGTTAGCTTTGGTTAGTTTGAGTTGGCTTTGGTTAGTGTGGGTTAGCTTAACTTTGGTTTACTTTCGTCTCGCTTAAGCTACTACGCACTTGCGTGAAGAAAGGCTTGCGCGAGCCTTTCTTCACGCAAGCCTGGGCGAAATTACTTCGGATAGTTTGGGTTAGCTTTGGTTAGTTTGGGTTAGCTTCCGTAAGCTTGGGTGAGTATCGGGCCTCATAAGCAAATACAAAGTTGCGCCAACCTTGGATTTTCATTTTTATTCCATTTCGATCTTTAAAAATGTTTCGAAATGCTGTCAACAAATCGACATAGGTTTTGTTAATTTTAACATTTGAAAAAGGCTACTTGATGCTTAAACTGCTTTAAAAACGTCACGTCTGAAACCAAAATATGGCTTATTACACCGCCATTAGGAGCATTTAATATCAATTTTTTAACAAAAATCATTACAATATTTGAATGGACCTCACTTTTCTGGAAAGAAAATAAAAAACACAAATCGATTAATACCAAAATTTTTCAAAGAAGAAAAAACATTTTTAAGGGCTTACCTTATCTCAACCAGACTCCAAAATACCTGTGAAATAAAACATACTTAAGTTTATCTTATATCAATCTTTAAATGATGCTTATAAAAAATATAATATATAGGGCACCAGAAATATTAGACTGTGAAATACTCAATATACTAGCTCTTTTTTTTATTGAAAACTGTGTTTCGATGTTCCATTCAAAAGTGATAGTACTAGCAAAAATCCCTCGAAAAATTATAGGGTCTGAGAAATTATGTTTTGATCACAGTCACTTGAAGTGCCTAAGGCAATTTTTCTACTTACGGCTGTTTTGAGTACTGATACTGACTAGTAAGTTCTTGATTGATTTAGATCAGCGGCACTTACCACTATATTTCCGAACTTCCCGCATAGGCTTGCTGTACTTTAAAATTGACGTAATAGTAGGAGAGCCAGTGACATTTTTCAGTGATGTTTTAGTTAAGGCCTATTTTTTGAGAGGATGTTGAAGGGGGGCATAGTTAAGTGTCATCCATGAGAAGTAGCCCGGATTCCAGTCGTAAGGGGGAGGCAGAACGCTCCCCATGTTTTAAAAAACTGCATCTTCTTATTATTTAGTTAAGGTTGAAATCTTTTGCAGTACTCCTCTGATAGCCCACAAACATCGATCTAATATTGGCAGAACGATTGACTGGTCTTAAGAGGGTGGCAGAACACCCCCGACATATCGTGGGAGCAATGCACTTTTTATTATTAGGTTAAGCTTAATTTTTTTAATATGTTGATGTAGCAACAATTCCAAGTGCATGTGCCAATTGGTAAAATAAAATGGCGGAAGTAACTACCTGGCAAACGATTTGAATGTGCCGTATGCGCGCCCTGACTTCGTGTCCACGGCCGCAGAATAATTTGTATTATGAATGCTTTGAATATGAACAATAATTTTGTTTATATATTTAGAACTTTTTAGTAATCACAGACCTTCATTTACCTTTTGAGCTCATGTTTTAATACTCATTCGACACAAAAAGTTGTTCTTTTTTTCAACATCTGCATAAAAATGTTGCAAATTTTTAATGCTTTCCTGACATTTTGTATTGCTCTCCAAATAGATATAAGAAAAAGTATGCCTATTTAAGAAATACCGTCAGTTACAATTAATTTATGGAAGACACAAAAATTACGTTAAAATATCTGCCGACAACTAAAGCTTGCGAAACTAAATTCATAACAAAAACAAAATTCACAGTCCTTCACAAAGATGCAACCGGGGGGACATTGAAAATGCCGAATCAGAATGCAACGCTTATTAAATTTGAGATCTGTGAAAACTCATAATTGTGTGGAAATATATAGTTGATAGATGTTTGGGTGAGATCAGGTTAGATTACGTAAGTTTAGTTTACCAAAATATACCAAATAATTGTATATTACTTCAAGTCTCGCTCTTTTTTACAATTTAAAACGTTATAAGTGTGGTTGTAAAAAGCAAAAGACCATTTGCATTCGATTCGTCTCACATTCCTCGATCTAACGATATGAAACACGACTAGTCTGTCGTGAGAAACTAAAAGTCCCACCCACCCTTAACATAATCTAATGTAAAAATAACTTTTAGCAGATTACGCAAGTTAAGTTTACCAAAATATAACACATAAATGCATATTACTTCAAGTTTCGTTCGTTTTTGCCATTTATAACATCAGTGGTGGTTGTAAAAACTGCATTCGATTCGTCTCTCAGTCCCCTATCTAACGCGGTTAGTTTCACTTAGTATCAACATATTTAAGTCATTTGAGTCGGTTCCAATACGTTATAATCAATTTTAATAGATTTGGTTGGTTTTGGTTTAGACGTCTAATCAATTTTCGGTTAGTCTCTCTTAGTCGCAACTTTTTTTGCTTATTTGAGCCGGTCCCGTTAGGTTATAATCAATTTTAATAGATTTGGTTACTTTTTATTAGTCGTCCAATCAACTTTCTGATAGTTTCCCTTAGTCTTAACATATTTTAGTCATTTGAACCGGTTCCGATACGTTTTAATTAATTTCAAAGGATTTGGTTAGTTTGGGTTAGTCGTTCAATCAACTTTCGGCTAACTAATTTATTTTGATTCATTTGAGTCGGTTCCGATCCGTTATTGTCAATTTGGTTAGTTTTGGTTAGTCGTCTAATCAACTTTCGGTTAATTTCATTTCGTACTAGCTTATTTTAGTCATTTGAACCGGTTCCGATACATTATAATCAATTTTAGTGGATTTGGTTACTTTTGGTTAGTCGTTCAATTAACTTTCAGTTAGTTTCACTTAGTCTCAAATTATTTTAGTCATTTGAGTCGGCACCGATACGTTATAATCAATTTTAATAGATTTGGTTAGTTTTGGTTAGTCGTCTAATCAACTTTCGGTTCATTTCGCTTAGTATCAACTTATTTTAGTCATTTGGACCGGTTACTATTCGCTAAAATCAATTTTAATGAATTAGGTTATTTTTGGTTAGTCGTCGAGTCAACTTTCGGTTAGTTTCACTTAGTCTCAACTTATTTTAGTTATTTGAGTCGATTCGGATACGTTAAAATCAGTTTTCATAGATTTAATTAGTTCTGGTTAGTCGTCCAATCAACTTTCGGTTAGTTTTCCATATTCCTAACTTATTTTAGTCATTTGAACCGGTTCCGATACGTTATAATCCATTTTAACGGATTTGGTTAGTTTTGGTTAGTCGTCAATCAACTTCCGGTTATTTTCATTTAGTCTCCCATTATTTTATTTATTTGAGCCGGTTCCGATGTGTTGTAACCAATTTCAATAGATTTGGTTAGTTGTTCAATCAACTTTCGGTTAGTTTCACTTAACCTCAACTTAATTTACTTATTTAAGTCGGTTCCGATACACTATAATCAATTTTAGTATATTTGTTTAGATTTGGTTAATCGTCCAATTACCTTTCGGTTAGTTTCACTTAGTCTCAACTTATTTTAGTCATCTGAACCGGTTCCGACGCGTTATAATTAATTTTAATAGATCAGGTTAATTTGGTTAGTCGTCCAAACAAGTTTCGGTTAGTTTTACTCAATCTCAACATACTTTAGACATTTGAACCGTTTCCGATACGTTATAAACAATTTTACTACATTGGGTTAGGTTTGGCTAGTCGTCAATTCAAATTTCGGTTAGTTTCACCTAATATAAACTTATTTTAGTAATTTGATACGTTATAGTCAATTTTAATAGATTTGGTTAGTCTTGGTTAATCGTCGAATCAACTTTCGTGTAGTTTCATTTAGTCTCATCTTATTTTAGTCATTTGAGTCAGTTGCGATACGTTATTTATATCCAATTTTAATAAGTTTGGTTAGTATTGGATAATCGTCGAATCAACTTCCAGTTAGTTTCACTTAGTCTCAAGTTATTTTACTTATTTCAGTCGGTTCCGATACGTTATAATCAGTTTTGATAGATTTGGTTAGGTTTGGTTAGTCGGCTAAACAACTTTCGGTTAATTTCAGTTAGTCTCAACTTATTTTAGTTATTTGTGTCGGTTCCGATATGTTATAATCAATTTTAATAGATTTTGTTAGTTCTGGTTAGTCGTTTAATCAACTTTCGGTTAGTTTATCTTAGTCAATTTGTTTCACTTATTTGAGCTGGTTCTGATACGTTATAATCAATTTTAATAGATTTGGTTAGTTTTGGTTAGTCCTCTAATCAACTTTCGGCTAGATTTACTTAGTCCCAACTTATTTTAGTCATTTGATTCGGTTCCGACACGTTATCATTAAATTTAATAAATTTGGATATTTTTGGTTAGTCGTCTAATCAACTTCCGGTTAGTTTCACTTAGTCTCTACCTATTTTAGTCATTTCAGTCGGTTTCGATACGTTATAATCAATTTTAATAGATTTGGTTAGTTTGGGTCAGTCGTCTAATCATATTTGGGTTAGTTTCACTTAGTCTCAACTTATTTCACTTATTTGAGCTGGTTCTGATACGTTATAATCAATTTTATTGGATTTGGTTAATTTTGGTTAGTCGTCTAATCAACTTGCGGTTAGCTTCCCCTTCCTAGATCTGGGGTTAGTTTCACTTAGTCTCAACCTATTTTAGTCATTTGAGTCGGTCCCGATACCTTATAATCAAATTTAATAAATATGGTTAGTTTTGGTTAGTTGTCTAATCAACTTCCGGTTGGTTTCACTTAGTCTCAAGTTGTTTTAGTTACTTGAGCCGGTTCCGAAACGTTATAATGAGTTTTAATAGATTTGGTTAGTTATGGTTAGTCGTCCAATCAACTTTCGATTATTTTCACTTAGTCTCAATTTATTTTCCTTATTTGAGCGGGTTCCGATTCGTTATAATCAGTTATGCATAAACCGTGTCGTGATGTTCACTAAAATTTTCCGTGTCGTGATGCGACCTTGGAAACTCACTGTCAAGAAACCAAAGTATAGATCTGAACCGGCTCCGATTCGTTATAGTCAAATATAATGTTTCTGGTTAGTTTACGTTAGTCGCCATAATTCGGTTCTTTTGGTTAGTTTTTGACTTACTTTAATTTGTGTAACCTATTTCGATACATTTTAGCCCGTTTTGGTGCTTTTGGTTACTTTTATTAGTTTTGGTTAGTCATTCAATCAAATTTCCGATATGTTATAACAAATTTTAATGTTTTTAATTTTGGTTAGTCGCCAAAATTCGGTTAATTTGGGTGATTTTTAACTTAATATAATATAATATATTTAATCTGTTTCGATACGTTTTAGCCATAATTGGTGCTTTTGGTTAGTTTAGGTTAGATTGGGTTAGGTTGGGTTAGATAGTCGTCGTGGGTAGTCGTTCAATCAATATTCAGTTAATTTCAGTTAGTTTTAATTTTAGTCATTTCAAGCGGCGCCGATACATTATAATCGAATTTAATGTTATTGGGTAGTTTGGGTTAGTCTGGGTTAGTTTGGGTTAGGTTTAACTTACTTTAATATTTTTAATCTGTTCCGATACGTTTAGCCTTTTTTGGAGCTTTTGGTTACTTTCGGTTAGTCGTTGGATCAACTTTTAGTTATTTTCAGTTAGTTCCAATTTATTTTAGTAATTTGAACCGGATCCGATAGGTTATAATCAGTTTTAATTTTTATGGTTAGTTTTGGTTATTCGCCAAATTTCGAATACTTTGAGTTAGTTTTAACTTACTTTTATTTTTTTAATTTGTTCCGATTCATTTTAACCCTTTTTGTCCTTTTGGTTACTTTTAGTTAGTTTGGATTAGTGTGGGTCAGTCGTTCAATCAACATTCGGTTAGTTTCAGTTAGCCTTAATTTACTTTTGTCATTTGAACCGATTCCGTCGTCCGAAACAGACTAGCACGGTCTCTCACGTATTTTAGATACGTGATATGCCAAATGTAGCATGCACTTTTTCGTGATTTGATACCCCATAATAGGAAAACAAAAACATTTTCAATGTTAAAATCTCTTCGCAAAAGAAGGTGACGCAAAAATAATTATTTGGGGACTTTAGTGCGAATGCTTTAATCGAAACAAGATTTTATCTGAAAATAATCAGGTTAATAAAAAATATTTTGATTTAGGAATAATAGAAAAACTTGATCACTTCATTGACGTTGGCGTAAATGCAATATGGTTATCGCCTATATATAAATCGCCGATGGTGGACGGAGGATACGATATATCCGATTACCGAGATATCGCTACAGAATATGGAACACTACACGACTTTAAAGAGCTACTGGAAGGGGCGCACGAAAAGGCCTTGAAAGTAATTTTAGATTTCGTACCAAACCATACTAGTGATGAACATAATTGGTTTATAAAGTCCGTTAATAAGGAGGAAGGATATGCTGATTACTATTTATGGGTTGATCCAAAATACGATGACGATGGCAATCGAATACCTCCGACTAATTGGGTAAGTAGTCTAATTTTCACATAGACACTTCTGTCATTCCAAAATGTATAGCTCTTAATTGAGTAATTTCCATCAGCTTTGTACAAAACTAAATAGGTAAATATTTTCAAAATTTTGGCTGTTCATACTAAACTGCTGGACATTTGCTTCGGGACAATTAATTTTCAACGCCAATATTTTTAAAATTAAAAGGGATCAGAGCTCAGTAGATCGATTCTTTATAGAGGGCTCAAATATTTTAATTTGCAGTGTCCCAGATAAACCATACCAGATGCGAAAGAGTATCAAATATCGTGTTTGGTCTCAATGACCTCGCCACGTCGTAGTCACGCTACCTACACCATCGCTTAGCAATTGAGGGGCGCGAAAAGATTGCCGGCACCGGTGTTGTTGTATTATATATTGTGGCGACAAAATATAAAGAAATATGCATTAATCTAGAAAAAAAAATATGTTAAATGTTGCGAAAGTGTAAAGAAAAATATAAAACATTATTTTCATAAAAGTATTAAACACTTTATTTGTAACATTTTGCATAAGTATGTAATATTGGTGTATTATCTTTATAGCCCATAGAACTGGCACGTAAACTGAAAATTACATACTGTAACTGTTAATCAACATCTAAATCTAAATTAAACATCTATCTATACATAAGATTATAACAGCGTTTACAATTAAAACAAACGATTCACTTCAGGGATTCGCCCCATAAAAATACAACTATATAGGATTGCTCGTCCAAGCAATTCTTTCTGACATGTAGAGGCTCAATAGTTAGATCAAAATTCACTCCGTGCCCCTAGTTTACGTCGTCATGCGTGATTTTCGCCCTTTTTCTAGTACTGCTGGCAGTGATACTCAATGGTTGCAGCTATCGGTGGCAGTGGCTTGGGAACAATCGGGAGGGGGCTAGCGCGTGCATTATTTATCTCACAAACTTTAATACTCAAGGAATCTATAAACAAAATATGATTCGTAAAATATTGAGTATACAAATAAAATTTTAGTTCTTTATAGAGGAGAGAGCTCAAATATTTATCTTCTTGTTTGTAAAGTCGAATTTTTTAACAAAATAAAATTCGATAAATTCTTTGTGCAACAACTTTTCTTTATTTAATTTTTTTCATAAATTAGTAGATTAATAATTTTAAAGTGCTTACTTGCAATAAATGTAGTTTTATGGCGAGACGTTGTTAAAACATTTTCGGCCTGATTCTGAGTCTTAATGTTATTATACCTGTAATACAAAAAAAAATCTTAAAACTTCAAAAAATCTGACATTTTGCTACGGATTTTTTGACGTTTTACATTCATGTCATAAGGAGATTACTATTGGTAAGGGATGTAAAACCGCTTTCACTCTTGCTGAGAACATAGGTAAAAGTCGGCTGATTGAACAATGACAATGGTATGTAAAATGAAGCAAGGAAATCGTAACAAGAGTAAAAACAATAACGATATAAATAATAGCATTATCAGCTTTTAATAAGAAAAATTTGGGATTTTATATCTTATTTTAATATAAAAATTTATATTAAAAATAAAGCTACATACATCGTTTCTTATGCTAGGCAAAATCAAATGACGAAAATATAGTATGTTTTATTGAAAATAAAAGTCACTTATTTTGGTTTATCTGTTATAGTCCCCGTTCGTCTGGCAACCTTACAGCCTTCTCACAAAAAATAAGACAAAATTCTATTGGATATTTAATGCTTTAAGATTTACCTATCTATATGTCATATAATATATAATTTTAACTTTATGTAAGTAATTAAATGGTTGTGCCTATATATACTTCACACTATTTGCTTTCAAAGTGATCCTCACATAACTGGTAATAATTAATATTACTTTTTTCTAGAAGATTTTCCTTTCTAGCCTAAAATTGCATTTTTATGCCATTAAAACAAACCAACAATTGAAACGACTTATAAAGTACTTATTGTTTAACATTTTTTATTATACTTTTCTGAAAACGCCTTATTTTCATCTATTTTTGCAAGAAGAAAAGTGGACTTTTTCAGGCAGGGTGCGGAATAATTTATGCATTAAGAAATTTGGATATTTTCTGTCAGGGCTTTCACTTACTTTTTGATACCCACCTACACGATTTATTATAACTGTTTATACCTAAGTTGAAGTATTTTTCCCAGAGATAAAATAAAAAAGAGAGATTGCCGAATAATGATATTTTTTAAGACAGTTTTCACTAGCGCCGCCAGTATCCTCGGGACGAATTACATATGGGTTGATCGGTACTACAGATAGCTGTTTATGGGTCGGTAATGTAAATTATTTCCTGACCGACTGTATGGCGCCATATTCAAAATTATTGTTTTATTTAAGCCGTGATCCGAAATGATTGAATTTGCTATTTTTAATGCATTTTCATTCCGAAATATTTTTCTTGGCGGCCTGTGCCCGTAAAATCTGCCAAAAATTATGTGTCGGAATGAAAATTCAGTAAAAATTGCAAATTAAATAATTTAGAAATACGGTTTTATTAAAATTCGCATATAATTTTCCGTTTTTGTCATTATTTAAAATATATTCGATTATGTTTTGCTCCTATAGAAAAATTAAGGTTCTGTTATTTAAAACACAACTTTTAGCTTACATAAGAACGCAGAAGTAAAAAGTATCTAAAGAAGAATTTTTTTAGGAGCAAAGTACCTAGTTGTATATGCACATTTAAATATTTCAAAGGTTTTATGCATAATTATGTAATTTTGACGAGAGTTTTGTGTTGCCACTTTGTAATATTATAACGTATAATTTAATTTTGAAGCATAAATTAGGTGTTAAATATCAAACGTTCTTCTAAGAAAGATTGTTCCCTTTTTATATTATAAAATAAGGAAGTTTATTACTATTAAATAAAACGCATTTGATTATAATAGGTATATATAATTTTTATTGTAATCTAAACCTCAAAAACCGAAAAAAAGTGAAATGTGGGTTCTCAGGAGGGTTAGCCCTTAGAACAGTTTCTATAAAACAAGGATTACACGTACTTGTGGATGGACAAAGTTGGCTTATATGGGGGACATTGTGGGAAGTGTGAGGAGAACTAAGAATATCACTGATAATTTTGATTCGAGGCTTTAAAAAGGGTACCGCAAATCTAGTAATCTCCTTTGTCACGCATCTGCAAAGATTTTTTTTTATCTTCAAAATGGTCTCCACACAAATACATTCTAGTCGACTTATCATTTAAATTCATAATATTCGCGTTTTTTCGAATTATTTTCAGGAACAATAAAAATTTTATTTGTACCTCCATTAGCCAGGGGTGAAAAATACTTACTTGTTACCACAAGCAGAACAGTGATAAAGAAAAATTTACATTTTTTAAACTAGTCTCTGACCACACAATTACTATATTTAAAAGTATTACCTATTATTATTCTGTACATGGATTACGGCAAAAAAGATTTCCAGAAATTGGAAAAGTAATCTATGCTATACTATAATTATTATGTTACGTAATATATGGGACTCCAGAGATGGTCGAGGTTTCCTTATATTACGAAATATTTCGGAGTTTTGTTCATTTTCCTATTGAATATCGATCTCTTCAACTTTGGTCTGAAAGTGTGCGCCTCCATTATTTCTATTGGAAGCCCAACAGAAAATTTGGACTAAATGTTTTGCATCAATCAGTGTGGATCCAACTTATGACAGTAGCGTTTGGACTACAATATCAGTATGAATACGTATTGGCCAGAGTCAGACTTTGTTTAACACTTAACTAAAAAGAAAACAATGTTAATTAGACGGTAGGGCAAGGCCGCACACACTTTCTCGCTCATTGATTCTGCCTCAGAACTAAAAAACATGCAACATAGTTCCGCCACAGAACTAGGAAAAATTGGAAGGTCAATGGTTACACTAGTAAAGTGGCTTTACCTTATTTTTCCTAGGAAAAGTAAACAAATGCATATTATTTCCCTTACAAATTGGTAAATAAGTACAGAGTTTGAATAAAATCGATAAAGTCGTTATCGATAAAATCGATTTTTTTCATTTTTGTTCGAAGAGTATAGTGGCCTTTACCGATGATTCCCGAAAAAATGGTGCAGTACATGATTAGTCTTACTAAATGGTAAACATGTAGAAAATTTAAAGAAAATCGTTGGAGCCGATTTGGAGAAAAATTATTTTTTATTTTTTTCTTCAGAAAACTCTCAAATACCGATTTTGGTCGAAACCGACTTAACGGTTTTGGAGACAAGTTGTGTGACACACAGACATACACACAGACACCCTTTTTTTGGTAATTATTTACTACTATATCCCCCCCAACACCCAATTTTGACTAAATTTTGTAAATTATGATTAAGTTAGTACCTACTTATCTGAGTATATATTTTTGGTTAAAATTATTTTGCTTAAATGATTTATAATTAAAAATATGTATACAGGGTGATTCACAAAGATGGTCATCTGGGGAATGAGTTTTCCGATTTTCTTTAGTATGTGTGCCATACCATCCCTTAAGCTATACAAGCGCGCGTAACGCGCATGTCTCTTTACTTTGGTACTTTTTAGTTAGTTTGACAAGTTCTGGTTCCACTTTGTGAAATATGCACCTGACCTGAGACATTGAGCTACTTGAAACTGAAGAATGTTAGTCAAGGTGACAACATTGCAGGTAAATTTTCATAATTAACGTAAAATTGGGATAGTTTTCGCGTTAAAATATATTACTAAACAGCCAGTAATTTTTTTTTAAATATTTGGCGTCAAATGTGCTTTGCGCGATATGTAACGTATCACAAAATACTTCTAATACTATCTAATACACGTCACATAAAAAAATGACAAAATTCAAAAAGGGCGCAAAGTAAAAATTTACCGATCATTTTTCATAATAGGTATTACTATGTATGCATTAGTAACTTTTGGTAAGTTTGGTTTTTGCGCCAAATAAATTCAGTTGAAACTGCCTATTTAGACCCTACATTAATCATTTTGTACAAAATTATCTCATTGTAGGTGTTGGAGATATACTAAATATTTTAGAGGTAATTATTTAATAAATCTGCAACATATTTTATATAAAGTTATTGTTTTTTAAATTTATAAATCGTTTGCGCCAAATAATTTTAATTAAAAGAATCTATTTAGACAATAATTTTATCATATTGTACAAAATTTATTCTAAGTTAGGTGTTGGAGATATACGAAACTGTTTTTTTTTTTAATGTTATGTTTTTTGGACTCTAGGGATAATGATTCGTCAATATTTGCAAAAGAAAAAATAAATTCGAAATTTTGGAGGATTACAATATTTTCTCTACAGCCCTATGGGCGCGAGAAAGTAAGAATAAGTTCTCGACAACCCCACTTTTACAAAAATGTCCTACTCACTCAACGAATTTTCTGCAAGCCTATCCTATATCAACTACGAACTATAGAATTTCAGATATACTTCGCTTTAATTGTTTCAACTTTACTTAAAAAAATAAACCACACTATTTAAGCAAATATTAACAAGCACAAAGTATTACAGTTGTTAACAAATTAAATAATTTAAAATTTTATTACTTTTGATCGAGATTCAAATTCAAATCAAATGTCACGGTGGTGAGCTGTTGAAAATTTTAGTTCAGTTCCAAAATTTTAGATTGCCACCAAATGCTATACTCCTCGGGAATGCGCAATGAATAGCGGCCTTAGAATAGCGGCCTTAAAAACTTCCGTATCTTTCGGCAATCTCTCTTTAGATATTTATTTATCTCTGGTTTTTCCCATATTATTTTTGGACCTATCAAAATAAGCAAACGAAGATGGCCAAACAAATTAATAAAACCGAAATTAGTTTTTATAATTACATATATTATACAGGGTGTCCCAGAATATGTGGGCAATCTCCCGGATTCATATAGACGAAGTGAAAATAACATTATAAATTCATATGATTTTTTTCCTACAAGCCTCCCCTACGGAGATATGGGCCCCTTAATGACGCCACTGGAAATCGGTTTTTCCTGAATAACTTTTAAACTACTTGGCATAATTTAATAATTTTTTAATATGGTAGATACTA
The DNA here is from genome assembly GCA_016904865.1 of Pissodes strobi. Lineage (NCBI taxonomy): Eukaryota > Metazoa > Arthropoda > Insecta > Coleoptera > Curculionidae > Pissodes > Pissodes strobi. The sequence continues at coordinate 33,781 of JAEQML010050372.1, read as the reverse complement.
GATAAGTGTCCTTGAAATGGACCCTTTGTAATACGTTTAGCTTATTTAGTTCGCCAGAGACGGACTAGCGTTAAGACAATAGCGCAATTTTTTTTGCACCCTGTACGATAAGGGCACAACAATAATATTTTTAGAGAGCTTAAACCATAAACTTAAATAAAGGTATTCGTGATCGATGTCGATAAATTGAACTGTTTTCGAATAAAAAATATTTTTGTTTAATATGGTTTTTATTAAATAATTTTTATGTCGGTTCCTTCTAATCTGATGCATTCTCTAGCTCTAAGAATTGAAGATTGTTTAACCCTTTACAATGAATCCGGGAGATTGCCCGGTATATAGTTTATTGATATTTGATGCAGCCTTTTTTGGGACATTTAACTTTAAAATAATTAAATCGAAATTGAGATTCCAAGGCCTGAAAAAACAAAGTTTGGTTATTTCCTATCAATTGAGTTTATGTCCATGTATAAAAAATTAACTCGTTTCTATGTTTTCATGTTGTTTTCAGAAATTTGTAAGAAAAAATATTGTTCATTACACGTCCAGAAATCGATTTTTCCGTACTTCCATTGCTTGAATGAATATCTCACGGGCGCACGGAAAATCCTTATTTTAAGAGCCGTAATGAAATATGCTATTACGTGGAACTATATATTAAACTTACTATATTAAGCAAAAAATAATATGTGTTAATAATAAACCCAACATACCTTACAAGATCTCGCAATTTAAATAATAAATATATAAAATTTAAATTTTTTATTCCCCACTTACAAAAGTGTTGAAAAAACAATATGTTTAAACTCTCACTACAGATATCGCCGCCCAAGCATCACGAATCTAAAATATCAACTGCAGTCTCGGACTACTTCTCGGATGGCTGGCCATCCTTAGGAGGCCGAGATTAACATGAACTCGTTAAGCACGCGTTAGATAGGCACTTTCGAATCTGGTGTGGTTTTATCTGGGGCAGGTGTTAATAAATGCGGTGTATGCTGTCAACTTCAAGAATGAATAATTTCAACATGTGTTTAAATTTTTTTGTTATTTTACACTATTTTGTTAAAAAACGTACTTTTTTAAATTTTGGATATCTCCTATTTTAGGAGGAATAATTTTTTTAATTATTGACTTATTCTTATTAGGTTTTGTTTAGTTTTTGAATGGAAATTTAGCTATAAATTTTGCTTAGTGCGCCCATGATTTTTTTAAATTTCTTTAGGGTGTGTTATTCAGGTAGTTTCATTATTGCTATTTCCAAAACAGTACGACCTACGATGTCGAATAAATACATTTTCTGATGCCGATTCAAGATCTGTTCACAGTGTTGCCAAATTTTGGTTAGTTTCTGAGAGACAGAATGATTTATGAAAAAAGTCCAAAAATATTTCATCGATTATTGCAAAACTATTGATTTTCGCGACAAAATAACGAGGCACCTTTAATTTTCATCTTCGACGTTTCGCGTTCGGGCACCATCATCAACTTATTTTTATTTTTAAATACGAACCTGGATTTTTTAGTTTGCTTCTTATGTCTCAAAACCAATGACGTATCGCACTTATTCGAAAAGTTCATATTATTGGCATTTCCATAAAACCTGATGTGCTAGAGAGACAATGAAGAGAATTTTGGTAGGAACTTACTAAAACAGTGAGACAATTAAAATACGTTACAGGAATTATTGTCAGTTTGAAAGATTCATGTCAAATTTACTTAATTTACTAAAATCAAACAGGAGAAACCACTATTATTCACATGGGAGTAGAGAGAGAAAATAATTGGACATGCTGAGCGCCATTTTGTAAGAAGCGCCAGAAGGAGAAGAATATTCAATTCCAGATGTCCTAATAAGCAGCACTGGTATTGTTCCTTCAAATAGAAATGTTAGAAGGGTTTGAATAGAACTAATCTAAGATACAAAAAATGCAACTTATCCCTAGTCTTGATGTAACGGTTTATTTTGGGGCAAGAAGAAGAGAAAAATGTCCTAGACTCCTACAAAACCATTGGATGTAGAAACATTTAGGTAGACTCGAAATGTTGTGAAATTGTTTATCTACGCATGAAATCCGTTTCAGATGAACGAGTCTTAGTTTGGCGTGCGATATATGGAAGCCAACGGCTTCAAGCAATGCAATCCACGTATTTCGAACCACAAGTCAGGGTCAGCTACAAGCAGAACACATCCGGCCAATCAGTGCATCCTACAGCGACTACTGGAAATAGTCAATCTAGGGTATTTTATAATTTTAGGATCCCTAAAATTACTATCTCTAATAATCGAATTTTATATTAAAAAAAACTAGTCGGCAGATTTCGACCAGGCTTGTGTTAAAATCCATAATTTTTATTTAGACAACCGGTGATGTTAAGTTTTTGTTTAACTTCTCTACATTTACAATATTTGCCTTCTACGGAAGGGATATTTCAGTAGTGGGGAAAAGTTCACGCACCAAGGGAGAAATGACGCATCCTCACCTTCTTGAAAATACTTGTTCCCCGACTCTCTCCCAAGTAAGTCGCGAAGTCCGCGCTCCCTGTGGAGCTCGACCATATAAGTAAACTCACTTGTTCACGGTCACTAAATCTCAAAAAACGAAGTTAAACTACTTTTTTGGCACTCGGCCAGTAGTCTCTCTGCTTTATTATAATATAAAGCTTCCCATAACTGCTATTTCCATTTCTCGGAGCGTAGCCTATGCGTTCTCAGCATAGCGTGTTTTATAATCAATTTTGTTGCGTGTATTTAAACCGCATTTCTACAAAAGCATCTCTGCCATGCTCTCTTCTTAAATTGAAGTTTTCTCCTACACACTCATAAAGTGTGATGTTTTTCAGTGCAAATTACCCTCGACACCATTGCGCTACCAACATAAGTTATTTATGCTTATTACTGCATATTTTCAATTTACTCCAATAATTGAGTGATTCATATTTGCAAGAAGTTGAAGTACATTGCATATAAAAGCTAAGGAACGACTTAGTAAGTGTTATTAAGTGACTTTCTGTGTTTGAAGATAAACTGCTCAATGCTTGGACGCTGTGCGTCAATTGGTAAATATATTGTACATAGTAGCTTATTGTGGATATTACCCAACTAACAAATATTTATAGTTCCCAGACCTTTTTAAAATGTCACTGCCCCAAAAGTATAGTTCCTAGACCCACCCTGCCACTTAAAATGTTACTCTATAAGGAATAGTAGGGGTTCGCGAGACTATGGTCTCGGTCTTGTCTCGGTCTCGGTCTCGAAAACGAGACCGAGACCGAGACCGGAGCCGAGACTTACCTATCGAGACCGAGACCAAGGTAACAAGACTCTCGGTCTCGGTCTCGAAAGAATTATGTAGTCATTAGTTTGTTCAACTTATGCAATTTTGTAACTGTGAATACTTTAAGATTTTACATTGAATAATGCTTTTTGGTAAATTAAAACATAAAAGTAGTTAAATTTACTTACCAACTTACATTTACAAATGTTTGACATAATTTTTTATCTGTAAATATCGTATCAAAGAGTAGGTAGTAGATATCATTTTTATTAATTAACCATAACTGTACTTATACATAGAATATCTGAGCCATTCAAATGTTATGTTTGAAAAGAAGTTGTTCGGGATATACTTAGTGACCAGCATAACGTTTGAAATAAAAGTGGGGTCATTTGACGACATTATTAATATTGCTGAAATTTATTTTATTGTTAACAATATAAATCAAAAAATCTGAAAATATTGATTTTTAGAAACCTCAATTTGTTGTATTTTGTTGCAACGGTACGTAGAGGACAGTAATTTTAAAGTAGCACTTACAATTTTATTTTCAAGATATTTTCATTAAAAGTGGCCTCTTTGACCGTCTTGCAAAATTTAATCCGTTTGCCCCATGTAAACCCCATCCGTGGACATACTGTATATAAAAAGTGAAAACGCGTTCAAAAAGTGTTTCTACTACCGTGTGTAAAGTACCTATTTACTTTAGTCACTAACACATTTTTTTTTGATAAAGGAAAATTAGTTTTTGAGAAATGGTATTTTTAAGAGAAAACTCACTTTTTTATTTACGTTTGCTTATCAGTTCCGAAAATTGAAATTGAAACTTTGTCTTTTGGTATATTTCGACAAAATATTTCTGGCTATAGGGAGAACCCATTTTATTTATTTTTTTAGCATTGATATATTCAGCATAACATTTCAAAACAACAATCGGAGGGTATTGAAAATGAACCCTTACACAAACTTTCAAGCTTGACATACTCACTGAAGTTAAAAATAATATTTTGTGTCCCTTCCCCATCCCATTCCTTAGCCTGCCTCTTTTTGTAAATATTGTCGTAACACTAAAATACCTCACATGTTGGGTATCAACCGAAATACTGCGACTGCCTATGGATTTTTACGTAACTACACACACTTTTTTTTTATTTGGAAACCTCTTAGTCATACAGCAGTTATACTGATGGCAGTTATATACATTTTTAATGAAATATAAATAAAATGTTGCTTTCAGTTGTACCGAAACTTATTCAGTTTAAATGACACTCGGTATATTATCTAAATTATTTATATTCCTCTTAACATTCCGCAGTAGCGTTTGTCTTATTAACGAAATAAAACAGTAAATTATTTCATTGCTTTTTATTTGTTCAAACCGAGACCGAGACCAAACCGAGACAAGACCGAGATCGAGACCGAGACCAAGGTAGTCTCGGTCTCGAGCTTCGAGACTCGAGACCGAGACCGAGACTAAATTTTTTCTTCGAGACCAAGACCGTGACTTGCCAGGTCTCGGTCTCGCGAACCCCTAAGGAATAGTCACTTTGAAGTATATTTCGAGAGTGACCGGTTAGTGCCTACCTATCATAAAAGTGGAAAATAAACACCCCGATTGCAAGTGGCAAACATATAATTTAAAGAAGTGGCTGGAAGTACCCGAATCTTCGAATATGACACCATAAAAAACCAAAAACTTAATAGTAACTTATTGAAGTAGGAAGTAGCGGTCACTAACCATAATGCCATCATTAAGTTTTTTTTTACTTTATAGTAGCAATTTATGTTACGGAGTAGTCGCGGCCACGACACCTAGTCACTTCTAATTTATAGTAACATTGAAAGTAGCAAAATGGTTACTGCTACCTTCCTAGGTCACTATAAGTTATTGCTTCTATAAAGTCGCCTCTGGGTAGTTACAATTGTCACTTTATCAATTCGAAGCTTTTAAAGTTCCAAAAGGGTAGGGTTGGCCTAATATATTATTGTTCCCGGTACTTTGTGGGAGTATATGGAACTATAAAGTATTTTTCGGATTAAACGGCCATATTTTTTTCATGACTTTTCAGACGAACAGCTAAATGGCTCAAACATTTCGCGTTTTCAAGCTAAATATACCTAGACTAAAGCTTTTTTCCTTAGTTATTTTGTTATTTTTGAATTTTCAAGCCAGTTTCAAGCAAATTAATTTTTCTATTATTATTACTACATGAGTTTCTATGGCAAATAATATAATAATTTGGAATATTTTGAGAGGCGCTCGCAAATTTTGTCATATAAACCCACTATTTTAATTAGTAAAGTCGATTGCGTTTTGGAATTTACCTACAAAAGGCGTTAAAATCGGACGGTAAATAAGAAAAAAAAAATAATAATGGCTTCCATAATTATTTTCCATCATAACATTTATTTTTATGAAGTGTGAAATTGCATGAAGAGGTCGCTGCGAATAAAGTTTAACGGTTTAACGAAAGTTCCACATGTCGGTGGAAAACACTTGGCTGCCACGAACCCGCGACTATGCAGCTTCGTAACAAATAAGTCGCATTCAACAGTATGCTGCTTTATAGTAACGCATCATAGTAACTCTTTTAGTGGCAAAAACTACCCAACACACTACCCTGCTACTCAAAATCTTTCCCCATTGTAGTATAACTTATCCAGGCCTGTTTAACATAGTTGAATGAGATAAGTTGAGCTTTGTCTTTATTTTGCCAATGATCGTCAAAATAAATTAAAAAGAAAATTAATACCTACGTTGTGTTATTATCATATCTTGCACAATTTTAGTCGAAGCGCAATCCGAATATTGCGCTTCGACTAAACACAATTAGGGAAATTTGAGGGAAAGGTGCGTCATGTAAATTAAACCACAGATTCCTAATACGCCTAATTTATTTAAAAAAAAACGTGCCGGACTCAGCCTGGAATTCACGAGGGGAAAGAGTAGGGCAGAGAAACCCTCGATCTAAATTCCTAAACCGAATTATGCTGTATAATCCATTAGGACTATAATTAATTTAATTACTCTCTCACACACCGCAATTTGTCGTTCCACACTTGTGACAATACTACAATACATTCAAAACTGAAGAGTTTAGTATTAGTTAGCCAGACTCCTCCCATACGGGAGGCTCCTCAGCTATAGTTGCAAATTGAGCCAATATCTCTAGTAAGACCTGCAGGCCGATTAATATATATTTCCTTCGTCACCGCTTAGCGATTGATTATATTAATGTAAACACTTTTGTGATTGAATAGTATTTCTCTTGTAGGCTGTAATATTTTAGGATAGGGAAGAACGATTCAAATAGCTCATACCTTTACTGTTGCTTATTACTAATAGTCATTTCGATATAATATATTTCAATTCCGAATATATGGTTTAATTCTGTGTTATTGTGAACAGGCTACAAATCTTTTATCATTTCGGGTCCTTATAAGCAATTGGGATCAAGTCAAAAATCAAGGTTACAAATTAATGTTAATTTAAATTTCACATAGGTTTCATACAAAAGCAAATCATTGGAAATATAACATTTGTTAAAAGAACGACTCAGGGTGCCTTGCTCGCAAGATCACGATTTATAGCTAGGATATTCGCTCAGTCAGGGGAGGAAAATGTTAGTGGATTCATCAAGTCCCTTACTTACATTACAATCACAGTCATACGAAAACTAAAATTCCAGCACGAAAAGCCAGCAACCAATACAGTGCTATTCACAGCATAAAACGATCTCATTAAAATTATATATACACATGTTATACCATCAAATATAAATTATCCATGAGAATAAATGAAATATTCGTGCAAATTATGTTAATATCAATATCAAAATATATACACATGTTAGGCCAACAAATATGAATTATTAATGAAAATAGGAGAAATATTTATGCAAATTATGTTAATAACAATATCAAAATATATACATATATTATGCCATCAAATATGAACTGTCCATGAAAATAGAAGAAATATTTATGCACATTTGTTAATAACAATATCAAAATATATGCACACGTTATACCATCAAATATGAGTTATCAATGAGTATAAAATATATAATGGTACAAATTATGTTAATAACAATATTATAAGTTTCTTTTTACCGACTTGTAATGACATATTGCAACACAGAAGCAAAACAATTCACCAAAATAAACCGTACACTCCGCTGGCTTCTGACTCTCTATTTTTCGTTCTCGAGCAATACCTTTCGGATCTCCTCCAAAAAAACCTCGCAAAAACTCGACTTCAATTTATGACTTGATTTATCTTTCACATGTATAAAGGGGGTCTCAAAATATACACATATATAGGTTCTCAAAAATGATTGTATCAGGTCTAATGAAATAGTATTTTAAAGAGGTGGGTTATCTCACCATTTTGGTCGCAGTTACTTAGCAGCTACGAATATAAGACGTAGCCGCCGATGGTCACCGCCCACTTTGTAGTGGCATTGATAGTAGCAGTTACGTATCTGCCACCATAAATGCTAGCTGGGTAAGGTAATATTTATCCTTTTATTATGGCTTGTCTGTATTTTAACTCAGCGTCATCTCAGTTAATCAAGCACACACTGAGTGGATCCGTAGGAACTTTAGCAAACATTTAACTGTGTTTAGATGCAAGATTGTATTTATAACCGTATATTTTGTTATGATTATAATCGTTTATGCAGTTATTTAGTCTTTATAAGTATTGCTATTCTGATATTGTTTGAAGTCGATACCTAGCACCGACAGAATTAAATACTTCAAATATTTATATTTGATTAGTTACGAGATATTTTCAAGTAAAATAACATATTAAAATATTCATATAATGCTAAATGTTTTTGTTTTATTTTCAAATTCGCTTACTTATGGTAATTTATAATGCCCATCTACAGTCTGTGTTTGTTTAGAAAATCGACCAAGATTGTATCTTCAACAGAATTTACCTTCAAATATCCGGATCTAAACATTGGTTTGGGTTAAAAGTATTAATGCAATCAAGAGCAAATGCTCCTCAAACCCTGGAGATAGTCGCTGGGTCTATCGAGAGGAATGAAAAAATATTCCTAGGGGATTTATTAATAACTTAGTATGCCAGGCCAATGTCAAGAAGCCAGTAATATTCTAGGTGATTCTTCAAGGTATTGACAATATCTTTTAACATGTCATACAGTTCTCCATTACAAAGTTACTAACTTCTAAAATAGGAGAGACATAAAAAATTTGAGAACTCACTTTTTGAACAAAAGCCCAATAAGTAAAATAACGTAGAATAATAAATTTTTAAAAAGCACATATTGAACTTGAAATTTTGGAAAACTACAGTGTGTCCAAAAAAGTATGCAACATATGGGAAACTTTTTTATTATTGGTTTCTCAGAAAATTTTATTCTTGATAAAAGTTGGTGCTTGCCCTAAAACAGAAAACGAGTATTTCAAATTTTCCGTACTGCTTTTAGTGCGGGCGCAAATGTCACTTTTTCGAAATCGCGTCAAGAGTAAAGTACCTTAATTTATAAAGATGCAGCAAAATCTTATAAGAAAAAGTTCTTCCAAATTAAAAAAGTAATCTAAATATGAAATTTGAGTTAAGTACATCAACTTTTAATTTTTCTTTTTTTTCTCGAATTTTTCTTAAACGTTACGCCACTGGAGAATGTTTTGTTCTTTTTTTATTAGTATACTTGCCAACTAACTTTAAAATTTATTTAAGATAGAAATTAGTTACATAGTTGCATAATGTTGCAGTTTTTCCAGAGATAATAGCCAGTTTAGGTATCAGTGTGTTGCAAACACATTTAAACACTTTTGATTGAAAATGTTTTCCAGTAAAAATCATGAATAGACCCAACTCTTTTCATTTCATGTAGAACAACTAATAATTTATTTATATTTTGCACCCGATGAGTAAAATATGTCCAAGTATCCTAAAAAGTCATATAAAATGTTTGGTCTTGAAGAGTAGGCCATGCATTTGGAATAAAAACAATAAAATAGCAATAATTTTACTTCGCTCTGACATATGAAATTAATTATTATTAAGTCAGTCATTCCAATTGTATTTTGTAATAATTATTGTGGACAATTATTTTGGACCAAAATTGTTTAAATGTGTTTGCAACACACTGATACCTAAACTGGCTTTTATCTCTGTAAAAACTGAAACATTATGCAATTATGTAATTAATGTCTACTTTAAATAAATTTTGAAGTTGCTTGGCAAGTATACTAATAACAAAAGAACAAAGCATTCACCGATGGCGTAACGTTTGAGAAAAAAATCGCGAAAAAAAGGGAAATTAAAAATTGATGTACTTAACTCAAATTTCATATTTAGATTACTTTTTTAATTTGGAAGAACTTTTCCTTATAAGATTTTGCTGTATCTTTATAAATTAAGGTACTTTACTCCTGACGCGATTTCGGAAAAATGACATTTGCGTCCGCACTAAAAGCAGTACGTAAAATTTGAAATACTCGTTTACTGTTTTAGGGCAAGCACCAACTTTCATGAAGAATAAAATTTTCTGAGAATCCAATAATAAAGAAGTTTCCCATATGTTGCATACTTTTTTGGACACACTGTATATCGCATTCTCTAACGAAAGTCCTTCAGAAATTTAAATATTTGAGCACCTCCACTTTCTCAAAAAATGGCTTTATGTACTCTTGAAAACCGCTTGCTATGATCATTTTTATTTTTAAAGAATTAGACAGACTACAACTACCTTGTCCGGAAGCAAATGTTCAGACCTCTTAAATTACGTCTAAACTATTTCCCCTCGTGGGATTAACCATTACTAAAAATGACGATAGTAGAGCAAAAAATAGGTATATATAGGTCTTGGCAAGTCAAGAATCAAGCTTTATAAATAAATAAAAAATAAATCTCCTCACAGTATATAAACAAATAGATAGTTTGTGCAGTTTGTTTTACAAAGGAAAATATTTGCCATTGTATAGCCACAGCTTATTCAATAACCAGCTATTCATCTCTATCGAAATCGGAAAGTTGGAGTGTCGGGCACTGCGCTTCCTGACAGTGCCCTTAGCGGTTCAGTTTCACAGTCTCGTGATTTTTCAGGCCATGTAATGACACGAAGCGAACTGAATTTAAAATGAATATTCCCTTCAAAATCCACGACAAATTCGCCCGAAGCTGCGGCTATTGCCCTAAAAAGACCGGAAATTTCGGATTTTTATACAATTTTGCCATTTAAAATCGTTTTCAAAAGGATTTTAGACGATAAAACATCGTACTTTAAATCAACCGAATTGTCAAAAGTATTATTCAGATGCTCAGACGTTTAGAAAAATATTAACTCATGGCCCTCTTCTAAAATTTTCACTTGACTTTCCCAAATCGAAGGATGCCGCTGCAAGATGAGTAGCTGGTTATTGAATAAGCTGTGGTATAGCTTTCCATAAATCATCACTTTTATTTTGTATTTAAATGTTTAAAATTTATTTTTATCATCGTAGGTAAGTGTATGGAAGGGCTCTGCATGGGAGTGGAATGAACAAAGACATCAATACTATTTTCATCAATTTTCAAGCAAACAGCCAGACTTAAATTTTCACAATGAGAAAGTTCAAGACGAAATGAAGGTAAGTGTTTGTCATCATAACGGAAAATATAACAAATTTACGTTTCTTATAATTATTGGCTATCAAATATCAGTAATGGAATGCGCGTTCTTCGTTAATAATTAGAGCAGAAAATGTAAAATTATTGCTTAGCAATCAAGATCAGTGATGCAATAGCTCTCAGTTCAGCAAAAATGGATGTTATATTAGTGTAACTTTAAAAATTATCGAGATTTCAAAAAACTGTATGATACAGTTAAAATTTCACATTTAATTACATGTCGCATACTTATAGAAAAGGCTAAAAAAATTATTGATATTGATTAATCTGTTCAATAAAGTACGTTTTAGATTTCCTGAATATAAGGTTTGCATATACTAGACTTAAACTGCAAGGTGATATGATATGAGAGATAGGAAAATAAATGGAAAAGAAATACTATAAACCACTAATTTTTAGTAACACGTTTTATTTCGCCAATATTATTACAGCCACTAATATTTTTACCTTTCACCTTTAAGCTTCGCCAGTATATTTTTCATAATTACACAACGCCATGATTTAACTCTGCTGCTGCGCCATTTGCCTTCTGGAGTTGTCTCGTCATCGCCTATTTAAACGACGCACGTCGCTTTTACCAAATTTGCTTGTTACATTCGGCCATCCTGCAATAATTAATGTCCTCATTCATTTAAGTTGCCAGTAAATCAACCAGATCTTATCGATCTGTGCATTCGCCATAACACCAAATTGCCTACCCTTACCGCCTTTTATCTAATATCACCTTTATTTTACGCCTTTGTCAGGTTTTAACTCGCCTTTTGCTCGCCATAGGTCTCGCCTTTCACCAACAGAGCATTTGCCATTTGCACCTCGTCAGTCAGACTCGCATGCACCTTTCAACCTGACCATTTGCCCTTGGTGTTTTACACCTCGCCTCGTCGAAAAGTCAGCAAGCGCCTTGCCTGTAATACCCCTTGATTTTTTGTCAACAGAATGACCATATTTAAAGCATGATATGATAACAATATCAACGTTTTATCTTTAACAGTTTTTGCAAACACAAACTTTTATCGCTTATTTATTTTGTGAAAAAAACGGTTTATAAATGATGAATAGCACAGATATTTTTTTATTACGCATGCATCATAATCAACGATTATCGCACGCTGCAGCGTGCTTAAAGGCGGAAACATACTTAGCTGATGCGATCCGACGCAACGCGACACTACGCTACTCGACGTTTTCGGGTTGTGTGCATATTTACTCGACTTGATGCAACGTGATGTGCTGCATTATTGGTTTAAAGAAGATAACACGCGAGAACAGTTGTCAGATCAAATTGAACTTAAGTGTAGAATGGACCGTCTGGATGAAGAATTCGAAGAAATTACCGCAGCTGAACAGAAAAGTTTGGGTTCATGAAATTAACCTTAGTATAGAGAGCATGATAATGAATTTTAGACTCTTATTAAAATTCTGGACTAAAGGAATAAATAGTAACATATTTTATATGTACTTTCGTATGAAAAAGGATTAGTTTGATTATTTTCATAACATTAGAGAACAGAATTTAAAAAAATGGCACCTGCTGAATTTTTCGAGCTATTTCTGCCCATGCTTCTTGTCTCATAGTTTGATCTCAATAAAATTGACTTTTTATGTCATATAAACAAAGGGATGATCAATTATTAATAATTCCATTTTAAAATTGTAATGTAAGGTCAAAAACGCAAGAACAACAACCTGTTAAAGTGTTCACACATGCCTGATGCAACAAGATCTAGCCTGCCCGATTCGACGCAACGCGACGAAAATCTAAACGTAGGGGATCTCCATGACGTTGCGTCGCGTCATGCTGCATGGCATCACATCGCGTCGGGTAAGTGTGTTCCACGCCTCTATATTCTTACGAGAAATACGGTGTTGGATCTGCCTTGCATAGTGTAGCGTGGCGTTGCGTCGGGCCGCGTCAACTAAGTATGTTTCTGCCTTAAAATGATGCTTATGATCAGTGGTGTAGCTACCGGGTGGGCCAGGGGGGGCAAGGCCCCACGGCGCCAAGAGAAATTAGGTGCCGCGCGCCGCTCCGAATTTATAAATATGCTAATGCTAACAATGGTCATGAGCTTAACTGAGTTTTTAAATTAATTAAATTATAATACAATCAAAGACCGAAATATGTATTAAACTTTTTACCCAACCAATACATTTTGTGTCAGGTATTTATTATTTATTCTACGTGGAATAAAAAGATATATCCCGGCGCAGCGGCATTTGGTACATGCAAATTTGTAATAACGCTGCGTAAGGTGGCATGCGACTTCAAAGACAAACATTCCGAAAATTTCGGTCGTAAAAAAGTATGTGTTTTTTAGAGTTTCGTATTTAGGAAGTACCATTAGCCAGACAAGTCTAAATAAATAGCCTAGTAATACTAAGCATGAATTTGAATGAATTGAATTTGTCTAAAAAATTAATTTTCATGAAATAATCGATCAATTTACGTCGATTTAAAAACGAAGAAAGACCAATGTTTAATTAATTAATTAAGGTTACAGATTTGTAGTTTATGTTTATATTTAAATTTGTATGTACCTGTTGGTTGGTTGCCGTTTATGTATTTTACATTCATATTCCTGTAAATAAAAAAAAGCCTTTGCACTATGTACCCATATCAGAAGTGAAACTTCTTAAACTTAAACGCCCTAGCCTCGGATTTGGTTAAAAAGTAGTTTTTTTTTAAATATATCACTCAATTAACAAAAAGAGAAGACCTAAATGAAAAAAAACTATTCTTCATAAAAGTTTTGCTTATGTCTTGAGAAGGTAATAGAGTAAACCCCATATTTTTATCTTGTAAACTAACAAAGATATCACAATAATTATACGCCCTAGCCTTATACATATCTTAACGGATTTGGTTAAAGAGTAGTTTTTTTAAATATATCACTCAATTAACCAAAAGGGAAGGCCTAAATGAAAAAAACTGTTCTTCATAAAAGTTTCGCTTGTGTCTTGACAAGGTAATAGAGCAAACCCCATATTTTTATCTTGTAAACTAACAAAGATATCACAATAATTATACGCCCTAGCCTTATACATATCTTAACGGATTTGGTTAAAAAGTAGTTTTTTAAATATATCACTCAATTAACCAAAAGGGAAGGCCTAAATGAAAGAAACTATTCATAAAAGTTTCGCTTATGTCTTGACAAGGTAATAGAGCAAACCCCATATTTTTATCTTGTAAACTAACAAAGATATCACAATTATTATACGCCCTAGCCTTATACATATCTTAACGGATTTGGTAAAAAAGTAGTTTTTTAAATATATCACTCAATCAACCAAAAGGGGAGGCCTAAATGAAAAAAACTATTCTTCATAAAAGTTTCGCTTATGTCTTGACAAGGTAATAGAGCAAACCCCATATTTTTTATCTTGTAAACTAACAAATATATCACAATAATTAAACACGATTATACATATCCTAACGGATTTGGTTAAAAAGTAGTTTTTTTTAAATATATAGGTATCACTCAATTAACAAAAGGGAAAGGCCTAAATGAAAAAAAAAAACTGTTCTTCATAAAAGTTTCGCTTATGTCTTGACAAGGTACTAGAGCAAATCCCGTATTTTTATCTTGTAATCTGACAAATATATCACAATAATTAAACGCCCTAGCCTTATACATATTGTAAACTAGAAAGCGTAATAACAAAAGAACACTCAGTCTAATGTTTGAACTTGATACTTGACATTGAAGGATCAAATATTATGAGTATTATCTAAACATGTTTTAAAAACAATCAGTCACATATCAACAAAATTTAGTATAAAAGAACGGGCAAATCAAGTAGACGACAACTTATCTGGTTGAGTAGTTCCCTTTTAATTAAGGCAAAATGCCCCCCCTGTAAGCTCAAACCCTCCCGATCCTGATGATCTGGTTAAGTAGTTCCCTTTTAATTAAGGCCAAACGCTTTTCTGGTGACCAGGATCAAACCTCCCGAGCTTGACTATCTGGTTAAGTAGTTCCCTTTTAACTAAGGCCAAACGCTTTTCTGGTAACCAAGGTCAACCTCCCGATCTTGACTTTCTCGTTAAATAGTTCCCTTTTAATTAAGGCCAAACGCTTCTCTGGGAACCAAGATCAAACCTCCCCTAAAGTTACGTCAGTGTAAAAGTAAAGTGCAAAAGGAAAGTAAAACGTAAAGTAAAAAGTAAAGTTAACCATAGATAAAAGTGAAACTTAATTAAAGTACGAATCAAAACGCTCATAACAAGTTAAACTAAAAGTAAACTCAAGGGAGCCGAATAGGTCGAGTCCGGTCAGTCCTCATCGAATGGTCATGCGTTCTACGCTATTCTAGTAAACTGTATTCAAGCATAGTCGTTATTCTAAGTGCATTTCTTCCTGTATCTGAAAACCAATATACGTACAGTTTGTTTCGAATTAAGCGAGTCGTTATTCCATCTGATACACAACCCCCAGCTCAAGGAGGAACGCCGCCAGTAATCCCACTCAGTAGCACGCATCTAGGAAGCGCCCAAATTCCTCTTTGACATTATCTTAACGGATTTGATTAAAAAGTAGTTTTTTCCGCCCGCCGTATGTTGCGATCGCCCGCCGTGTGTCGGGATCGCGACCTTCAAATTTTACTCCCGGCGCGCGTTAAGAAGTTTCACTTCAAAAATATACGTTTAATGTTATGATGTATTATTTTTGGATTAATTTGCGTATATACACAAAATACAGGTTTGTTTTAGGCGCCAGCGGATAGGCTTGCCCCCCGGCGCCCACATTTCTAGCTACGCCACTGCTTATGATGCGCCTACTTTTTTAAAGTTTGCTATAGAAACATTTGATCATGTCAAATGTGACAGATTAATATATTCGTCAATATATCCCTTAAGTTTAATATTTAAAACATATTTGAGATTACGATGCATTCGTAATAAAAAAATAGCGTATGATATACGTGTATAAGAGGCCTTTAAAGCCCTTGCGACTTACAAAACACTCCGCTGCGAGTCGTGTTTTGAAATATGTCGCGCGTGCTTTAAAGGCCCTCTTATACACTTATATCATAATATACTATTAGTTATTGCTAGTCTCTCTGCTTGTGTTAAGCGTAACAAAATGCTTCGAGTTCGAAGACATCAAAATTACCACCATGTTAGCGATTTTGACAGGGGTAGAATTGTGGCCAATCGAGATGTTGGTTTATCCTATCGCGAAATTGGCCGTCGTGTTAATTGTACTGCAATGACGGTAATGCGTGTGTGTCGTGTGTGGACAGAAGAAGGTAGAGGAACACGAAGAAGACCAACTGGTCAACCGAGACGTACCACAGAGCGTCAAGATAGGCGCTATAGGCAACTGGCTCTTCGAGACCGTTTTGCTACAACGCGTCAACTCGCTGACCAATGGTTTGGAGATGAAGGTAGACCTGTTACTATGCGTACATCACATCGCCGCATTCGAGCCTTTGCACTCTTTTCATACCGTCCATGATTAGTGCTTCCTCTCAATCCGGACCACTGTCGTCAACGTTTGCACTGCTGCAGAGAACGACAGCATTGGGAGAGCCAGAATGGCGTAAGGTTATAATCAGAGACGAATTGCGATTCTGTCTAGGTACGCACGATGTTGATAGAAGGGTAACACGCTACCGTGGAGAACGACGTGATATTGGGTTTGCTGTTGAGAGGCATGTACACAAGCCTGTTGGAGTTATGGTTTGGGGGGCTATTACTTATGGTAGTCGATCACCCCTTTTGTTTATTCGAGGCTGTATGACAGTTGCACGTTATGTTGAAGATGTTCTACAAACCACTTTACTGTCCTTTTTTAGCAAGACAACGCACGTCCTCATATTGCTCGTCGAACTATGGACTTTCTCCAAGAAGCTGGCGTTAATGTTTTGCCGTGGCCACCCCGTTCGCCCGATTTAAATAAATCCCATCGAACATGTGTGGGATATGATCGGGAGAAGACTGTCCAATTTGCCCCATCCTCCACAGACTCTGGCACACTTAATCCACGAGGTTCAAGTTGCTTGGAACGAGGTGCCACAAGGAGACATCGACCATCTCATTTTGTCGATGCCTAGACGCGTATAATAGTGTACTCAGCTACGGGGTCGCCAAAGGCATTATTATTTTTGTTTGGATTACGTGTTAATAAAATTTCTTGCAAATGTTAACGTTTCATTCTTTATCTAAGACTACCACATTGCCAAAAAATCAAGTTCAAGACATTATTCCTTCAGGGTGTAACACTTCTAATGTCACTGAGTATATTATTTCAATAATTTTTTCAGTGTCAATTAGCAATGCATATTTAGAGAAGTGTTTTCGATAATGTCTGTACTTTGATGGACTGATGAAAGAAATAAAATGCGAGTCGAATTGGTTAAAATGGAATTGTGCACAGAACTAAACTATAATTTCACCTGCCAGAAATTTGCAGAATATTTGTCAAAAGATGCGCAAAAAGATTTACTGAAATGTTATCGCACCAATAAAAAATATACTTTCAAATCTAAGTAGATATGTACGAGTGTAATTTTATTTTAATACCTTAGCTTTTTATGTTAGTTTATTGAGTTTTAGATGTTTCAAAAATAGGGAATTTTAATAAAGAACATAAACGTTGTTTTTGATTAAAAAATATTCGTTACTAGTTGCGTTGTTTTGTATAGATATATTTTTTTAGTGTTTTATCTATGGATATATTTTAATAAATAATTTATTGTGAACTACGTGTGAAAATGGTGAATGCGCTGGCAAAACAATTTCTCCGGTTTTTATCCGGCTAAAAGGTGGTGTCACCCTGCTCGTCACTTTGCCTTCCTCCATAGGCAATTACTAGAAAAACGTCTTTTAAACATCACTGCCAATAAACACAATTTTTACAATAATCATTAACTAGCACACGCTCTTTATTATCGTAACTATCTCTATCTTAAGTTTTTTGTGATACCCCCACTTCTCAGGGGTTGAGTGCCTACTGAGCGCGTCTCCAGGCGGCCAGGAGTGCCATCAGGCGCACCTGGCCTGCCGGGGAATAACGGTGGCTGAGGGTTATAAATCACCCAACATGCCGCCCGAACACCCGGCCGCGGACCACCTCACGACACATACCGTAAACCGCCTGGCTCGCAATGACCCTCGACGAGGTAGCGGGCTGGGGGGCACGAGGGCCTTGGCTTAATCGCCTGGGCCAAGTGGATGGGGACCACCATAAAAACCCCCCCAATCCCAAGGTTTCTGTCGGCGCCGAAGGGATGGATGGCTGAGGGTGTATTCAGCCGATAGCTGACAAAACTCGGGGCACCGGGCACACCCCGTTTTATCTATGCCTTCTGGCCAAGTGGGGGCTCCTTGGCTGGTGACTTTTTATTTCCCCCATACTCGTGGGATCTATTATGGACTCAGAACTAAATAAAAATCAAAAAGAAGATGGGGGATCCGAAAAGGGTACCCTATCTAAAGAAATGCCCCCCTGTGAGGCGGGGGAGCAACCGGGCTCCTCAAGGGGACCGACCGCTACCCCTGCTAGCAGCGAAGGGGGCATGGGCTCGGGCTCGGCCACGGCTGGGCCCTCAGCCAGTGGAATGGGGTCCCGCTCCAAAAACAGAAGCGGGGCTCAGAAAAAGAAGGCGAAGAGGAAGAGGCTCCTGGCGGCTGGACTGACAGAGAGCTCGTCCTCGGCGCAGACTCAACCTGGCACGCCGTCAACGGAAGGCTCCGTAGGGGGCACTCCGGAAACGGCGGGCGGGAAGAGGAAAAGGAAGGTCGGCTCAGGGGCCAATCCTAAGGCACCTGGGCAAGCCCGGCAGAAGGCGGGTACCAAAAGAGAGGAACTCGCGAAAGAAAGTACCACTGTGAGTGGCTCCACACAAGGGGCCCCGCAGTCATACGCTCAGGCGCCCACAGCGGGGGGACCGAGGATCCTGGTGGGTCTTCGGGGGCAGGAAACAAACCTGTCTCCCGAGGACGTGCTGAGGTTCATCGGGCCCTCAATCGCTGGGTAAGCCTTAGCATTATGAGGGGAGATGTATCTCCCCCGAGAATTCGCACGATCAGGGTGTGGCGGGGCCATATCCTGATCGTCGCGGATGACGAGGAATCCAGGGGGTGGATTCGCAGGGAACTGATTAACGTCAGGCCCTGGGGAGTCGCGAACCTGGTCGAGGTGGACCCGCAAGGGTTGAGGCTTAGGAGGGCGGCGGTCTGGATTCCTGGGCTGGCGGCGGACGTGTCTGATGAGGCAATAGTCCGCTGCCTGGAGGTCCAAATTGGTTTGGACTGCCGACTGTGGAGAGTTTGGAAGAGGACGACGGAGGAGAAGGGCTCCAGGATTGTGATGGGGGTGGACGACAGGTCCGCTGATACCATCGCGTCCAGGGGCTTTCTCCTCTTCTGCTTGGCGGTGCAGGTAAGGGTTGCCTTGGCCGCACCGGGGTCGAGATCTGAGGAGGGGTCAGCGGCTCCAGACGGGAGCTCTCCGGAGGAGGGCCCCGAGGGTGAGCTCGCCATGGACGTGGACGTGGGGGCCTCTGAGGAGGCTGCCGGTTCTGCCATGGTGGGATCGCCGCTGACCGCTCCTTATTCAGTGACCAGCGTAGAGGTGGGGCCTCCTCCGGGATGTGCCACAGAGGAAGAGCTCCGGCAGTCTGACTCAGACTGAGGGGCGCTCCTCAGTACGAATGAAGGGTGGGCGTTGACCATGTCCATTCTACAGATAAATCTGCAGCATAGTAGGGCTGCTACGGCCCACCTATGCAGGAAGATAGTAGAGGAGGGTACAGCAATTGTACTTATTCAGGAACCTTGGATTGTCAAATCCAGGGTAAAGGGGCTGTCCATGACGGGATCTGTGTTGTATACACCGGATCCGACTATGGGGGACCCCAGAGCAGGTATATTGACAGTGGGACTGGAGGCCTTCTTCCTAAGGGATAAGGCTACCAGGTACCTGGTCCCTATCCTGGTCATGATACCTACAAGCGTAGGTGTACAGAGGGTGGTACTAGCGTCAGCGTACTTCCCAGCCGATCAACCTTGTCCGCCGGAGGGAATCAGGAATCTGGTTACCTACTGCGAGGAGGTAGATATCCCACTCCTGATTGGATGTGATAGCAACGCGCATCACATAGTGTGGGGCAGTGTTGGATCCAATCGGAGAGGGGAAGAATTGTTGGAATTCATTGCATCTGTTGGGCTGCAGGTGGCCAACAGAGGGAGTGAGCCCACTTTCTTTACTACGGGACGAAGCTCGGTCATAGACTTGACTCTGTGCACCAGGGATTTGTTCCCGGATATTACGAAATGGGGTGTGTCTGTGGAGGACTCGATGTCGGACCACAGATACATCACTATAGAACTGGGCCCTTCCTCAGTTAGGAACCCTAGAGCAACCAACTGGGACCTCTATAGGGAGGAGCTAGGCTGGCGTATAAGGGACATGCCGAGGAAGTACCTGGCCGCCAATGAGCTGGATGACGCCGCAAGGTGGATAGGATCATCGATGGCCGGGGCTTTCGCAAGCAGCTGCCCCGTGACTAAGCGTCACTGTAAAGGGAAAACTCCTTGGTGGAATTCCACCCTGGAGAACCTTAGGAAACAGCTGAGAAGGCTCTTCAATAGAGCTAGACACAGCGGGGTAGATACTGACTGGGACCTATATAAAGAGGCCCGGGGACAGTACAAAAGAGAGCTGAGAGGATCGCGAAGGAGTGCCTGGAGGGCCTACTGTGGAGGGGTATCTCAAGCCCCGGCTGCTGCTAGGCTCTGCAAGGTGCTGTCAAGGGATCCACTCGTCAAATTGGGCAGTGTCCGTAAGCCAGGCGGCGGCTATACGTCGTCACCGGCGGATACTCTGCACCAGCTTCTGACCACACACTTCCCAGGCTCAACAGGTATGGACCGTGGAGGTGAGGGCGGGGCCGGGTTTAGCATTAGAGCTGACTGCGGCACTGCCAGAAAGATGGTCACCTACAATAGGCTAAGGTGGGCGATTGAGACCTTCGCCCCGTTTAAGGCGGCAGGTGAGGATGGAGTCTTCCCGGCGCTGTTGCAGCGTGACGGAGGACTCCTCAGCACGCCGCTGATGGACGTTTTCAGGGCCTCTATCGCACACGGGTATGTGCCGGAGCCCTGGAGGCACAGCAGAGTGGTGTTCATTCCCAAGGCGGGAAGGAACGACTACACCGATACGAAATCGTATCGACCCATTTGTCTCACCAGCTTCTTGATGAAGACACTAGAGAGGCTGGTGGACCGATACCTCAGGGAGTGGGTGGCTCTAAGGGCCCCTCTGAGTTCCGAACAGCACGCATATCGAACAGGCAGGTCGGTGGACTCGGCTCTTCATCACCTGGTATCCAGGTTGGAGGAGGGGCTGGGGGGCGGACGGCTATCGGTGTGCGTGTTTGCGGATATTGAAGGAGCCTTCAATAACACAGCCGTGGGTTCGATCTGTCGATCGGTGGAGCGAACAGGGGTGGGTCCGGTCTTAACGAGCTGGATCCGCTCCATGCTCACCGGGCGGAGGGTCGAGGCTAGGCTGGAAGATGAGGTGGTTGGGGTTGAGTCATCGCGGTGATGTCCTCAGGGGGGGTTTTGTCCCCCTTTCTGTGGTGTCTAGTGGTGGACGAGATCCTACGCATCCTGAGAGCAGAGCATGGGGTCTATGTACAGGCCTATGCAGACGATGTTGTGATTATGGCACAAGGTACTGAGGTGGGAATATTGCAGAGGCTTCTGGAGGAAGCACTGACAAGGTTCTCACAGTGGTGTAGGGATAACGAACTCAGAGCGAATCCCAACAAGGTAGAGATGGTCATCTTCACCAGGAAAAGGAAGCTGGAGGTCTCTCCCAACATCACGTTGGAAGGGACCCCCCTTGTGGCTAAGAAATGCGTCAAGTACCTGGGTGTCTGGTTGGACTCCAAACTGACCTTTCAGGAACACATTCGGCTCAAGACCGCGGCGGCGCTCAGTGCCCTGTGGGCTTGCCGCAGGGCGCTGGGAGGGACCTGGGGACTTGGGCCGAAAACCATGTTATGGATCTATAGGACGATGATCGCTCCGATGCTCATGCACGGATCGGTTGTTTGGTGGCCAGGATCCATGAAAATGGCGTCCAGACTAGTGCTGGACAAATTACAGCGACTTGCATGCCTCTGCATCACCGGGGCTATGAGGACGGCGCCCACGAGGGCCCTGGAGGTGCTGGTGGGGTTGCCCCCGTTGGCGGACCGGGTGAGGCACGAGGCAGCCAGAGCGGCTATGAGATTGGCTGATGCGGGGATGTGGAGTGACAACGGCTCCTGCCAGGGCCATTGTGGTCTATGGCGGGGCTTGTCTGGGGACCTAGCCATTCTGGGGATGCCAGGTGACGCGATGGTTCCTGAGATAGGCTTTCCCGAGGGGCTGAACTTCCTGTTCCCTACAAAGGAGGATTGGACGGAGGGAAGGACGGGAACCTGGGATGGGCTAGTCTGGTTCACAGACGGGTCCAGAATGGGAACAATGTCCGGAGCTGGTGCGTACTGTGAGGCCCTGGGGCGGGAGCTATCTGCCTCACTGGGCGAGCATACTACGGTTTTCCAAGCGGAAATTTTTGCGATCATGATGGGGGTCTGGGAGGCGTTAAGGCTCAATGTCGTTGGCGGGAGGATTTTCTTCTGCTCCGACAGCAAGGCCGCACTCATGGCGCTGAAGTCGGTCCGCACGCGCTCTCTGTTGGTAAGGGAGTGCAGAAGCTGGCTGATTGAACTTACAAAGGTTAAAAAGGTCACGCTGGTCTGGGTACCGGGACACTCGGGTGTACCGGGAAACGAGGCCGCTGATGCCTTAGCCAGAGAAGGCACCGCACGCAGACACTTGGGGCCTGGTCCCTATGTGGGGATCGCTCAGTGTGTTCGCGAAAGAGCCTTGGAGGCCTGGATGGAGGTTCGGGCGGAGGAGGTATGGCGGACGGCTCCGGGGATGAGACAGACCAGGCTCATGATACATGGGCCCGCGAAGAGTCTCGCCAGGGGGCTGTTGTGCCTACCTAGGAACGAGTGCAGGGCCCTGGTAGGATTCTACACAGGGCACTGTAGGCTTAGACGGCACTTGACCCTGCTGAGAATTGCAGAGGAGGGGGAGTGTAGATGGTGCATGGAGGACGACGAGACCCCATACCATCTACTTACGGAATGCCCCGCTTTCGCTTGGGCAAGATACAGAATCTTTGGCGTGACGTCGATCGAGCCAGATTCAGTGCGTCGTGTTAGTCTGAAGGAGATGCGGGCTTTCTTAAGGAGGACCGGCATCCTGGAGGTTCTCTAATGCGGGCTGGGGGCACAACGGGCCTAAGTGCAAGGCCCGCTAGGGGCCACCCCTTCTGATACTGATACTGATACCCCCACTTACGAAGAAGAGAACAAGATGCCAACGTGATTGAACTCGCCAAAATCGCGCTTTTCACCGTTCTCCACAACAAATCACACAAGACGTAGGTTATCCGGACTTCTGATCTGTAAACGACTAATTTTTAGTAACACGTTTTGTTTTGCCAATATTATTACAGCCACTAATATTTTCACCTTTCACCTTAAAGCTTCGCCAGTATATTTTTCATAATTACATAACGTCAGACTCGACTTTGCTGCTGCGCCATTCGCCTTTGAGGATTGTCACGTCCTCGCCTATTTGCGCGT
This sequence comes from Pissodes strobi, assembly GCA_016904865.1. Classification (NCBI taxonomy): domain Eukaryota; kingdom Metazoa; phylum Arthropoda; class Insecta; order Coleoptera; family Curculionidae; genus Pissodes; species Pissodes strobi. The sequence goes on along the minus strand of JAEQML010050372.1, from coordinate 10,192 downwards.
CACCTTTATAAAATTTGCTTGGTACAATATATTGTTTATCTAAGTCCCACTAAGGGATTTATTCAATTCTGACAAGTTTATAAAGAACATATCAAAATTTTGCGCAAGATTAGTAACTAAAGAGCACAGAAAAAAACGAGATTTTCAAAAATACATAATACTAAAAAAGCATTTGTCATGAATACGTTAATATATTTTTAAAGATATTCCTAATGGAAAAACATCCATTTATTTTAAAATTTTAACTGATTTACAGGATATTATGAAATATTGGCTTGATATGGGCGTGGACGGTTTTCGAGTAGACGCTGTCCCCCACATTTTTGAGGATGCTCAGCTACGGGACGAACCAGTGGATCCGAATTCAGGTGTCGATGATCCTAATAGTTATAGCTACTTAAAACATATTTACACTAAAGACCAACCAGAAACCTTCCAACTTATATATGGATGGAGAAAAATTTTGGATAATTATACTCATACCGTTGGTGGTGATACACGGTAAGATATTTTACTACAGTAAAATCGTCGTTTGCTTTTTGGTCTATTTATTTTAAGTAATCGGATTTTCTATATTAGAATAAATATTAAATAAAACTCATACAATCGGTTATACAAATAAAGAGGTAATATTACTTATAGTAGAGTGCTACTTATAACTTATTTTGACTTCTGTGAGCACCTCGGGGTTACAAGCTGCAATTTTCACAGAATGATGGCTTTATTATATTAATTCAAAATCCGAAGGTAATAAAAAATCATAACGGGCAAAAGGGCAGTATACCTAAAAATCGAGATTATTATATGAACATGTAGGATATTAAATTATGAATGTTTTCACATATAATTCATCTACATTTTTGTACGAATTATATTTTTTATCATTGCTTGAAATATCCAGATTACATTGGCCCTTATGGCAAAATAAATCAAAAAATTGAAATATCTCGCTTCGAACCTGGGCAAAATCTGATTGAAATATACTCATTCTTGTATTCACCTCGCATTCTCTCCGAAATGAAGGCTCAAATCAAAAATTTTTTTTCTTGCAAAAAGTTTGCCTTAAGTATTTAGAATACATAGGTGCATGAATACATTTTTTTTTCTCAAATGGTAATGGAAAAATAGAATTAAATGTAAAAAAGTAATTTTCTTCAAGCAGCGACCGGCCGATCTCTCGCTTCCCGAGCACTCTCGTATCTCACTTTTCTTCATAGCTTCGTCTCTCTCGCGCCTATTGTACAATACAATAAGTGCTTTTACACCATTACGGGTTAGAATACTAATAATAATAATAATAGCTATTATTAATTGAATAAAGTCAATGAAGACATTTTCGATTATACTGAAATTTATTTTTCCTAACGTTGCTAGGTAATAAAGAAGTAGAAAAAAAATCGTATTCTTAATGCAACTGCTATTAAAAAAAAGACTAGCTTTTATTCAGAATAGAAAAACTGAAAATGCAAAAAACTGAAATGTGGTAAATCCCCCACTATAGTTGCGAACTTGAAATTCTTTTGATGAGAGTGCTCGTTCAGATAAAAAGTTCGTTAACTGTTTTTGTTTTAACTGAAAACAAAGTGGATAAATAAATTCCACTGTTTTGGATGTAAAAATGTAACTTATTATTATATTAAATCGGTACATAATAAAACATAATTAAATAAATTTTTATTAGATTGTATGAAAGCAAATCTTGTACACGTAGAAGAAAATAAATAGGTTGCATAGGATCATGCAAAAAAAGTACTGGATGGCAATATTGGAGTCATTGTGTCTATTACTAAAGAAGATACTGACACTGAAGATAAATAGATTTTGTTATTATAAAGATTTCTTACATTTTCAGTTTTTCTATTCTGAATAAAAGCTAGTTTCTTTTAATAGCAGTTGCATTAAGTATATGATTTGTTTTCTACTTCTTTATTACCTAGCAACGTATAGGAAAAATAAATTTCAGTATAATCGAAAATGTCTTCATTGACATTATTCAATTAATAATAGCTATTATTACTATTATTAGTATTCTAACCAGTAACGGTGTAAAAGCACTTATTGTATTGTACAATAGGCGCGAGAGAGACGAAGCTATGAAGAAAAGTGAGATTCGAGAGTGCTCGGGAAGCGAGAGATCGGCCGGTCGCTGCTTGAAGAAAATTATTTTTTTTACATTTAATTCTATTTTGCCATTACCATTTGAGAAAAAAATGTATTCATGCCCCTATGTATTCTAAATACTTAAGGCAAACTTTTTGCAAGAATAAAATTTTTTGATTTGAGCCTTCATTTCGGAGAGAATGCGAGGTGAATACAAAAATGAGTATATTTCAATCAGATTTTGCCCAGGTTCGAAGCGAGATATTTCAATTTTTTGATTTATTTTGCCATAAGGGCCAATGTAATCTGCATATTTCAAGCAATGATAAAAAATATAATTCGTACAAAAATGTAGATGAATTATATATGAAAACATTCATAATTTAATATCCTACACGTTCATATTATAATCTCGATTTTTTGGTATACTGCCCTTTTGCCCGTTATGATTTTTTATTACCTTCGGATTTTGAATTAATATAATAAAGCCTTCATTCTGTGAAAATTTCAGCTTGTAACCCCAAGGTGCCCACAGAAATCATTTATAGAAGGCTTTTACTGCGTTGGGCACTCTACTATTAGATAACTTGAATTTCTAATCCGTCTCTCCCTTGCTCGGGATTGGTTTTGTCAGAATACTCTGCTAATTTTGATATTTTGTTAAAGTGTCCTAAAATATGTCTAAGAGCATTCCATAAAGAGTAATAGAAAAAACCATTAAGCTACAGGAAAAAAAATGAATATTCGATAATAAAAAAAAACAAATTTTTTGTACCGTTGCACCTCAATGAATTAAGAGAAATACTTGAAATTTCTTAGCTGAAGGAACCTTTTCAATAAATCGCTTCTATTTATGAAAAAATAATATATTTTAAAGATAATATTTAGCAGATAACAACGTATATTTATGGTCTATTTTATATATAATTTTCAACACTAGATGATTATAGATATTTTTGGACTTGGGGTATGCGTAAACGGTGGATCAATATCAATACATCCAAAGCCTGGCACGTAGATACATTTCGGGCAACAAGCTAGTATATCTAGCTCACTATCAGATTCTTGAACATTCTTTGATGCCTGCAAAACAAAAGAGAAGATTTCGTGAAAATTTTCTCTTCGACATCTTATAAGTTTACTTAGGACATGCAAATACAGGAAACAAGTAGCGTAACAATGGCCTTTCTATAAATTATATAGCAATGTGCCTTTCAAAAAATATTTTTTCATTTGAATTTTGTAATCAAATTCAGTGTATCGAGAACAGGCATTGAAGCTCAAATCGCGCTTCCCTGGTGCGTACTACTGAGTGGGATTACTGGCGGCGTTCCTCCTTGAGCTGGGGGTTGTATATCAGATGGAATAACGACTCGCTTAATTAGAAACAAACTGTACGTATATTGATCTTCAGATACAGGAAGGTATGTACTTAGAATGAAAACTATGACTGAATACAATTTACCAGAATGGCGTAAAACGCATGACCATTCGCTGAGGACTGACTGGACTCGACTTATTCGGCTCCCTTGAGTTTACTTTTAGTTATAATTCGTTTTAGTTATATTGGTATGCTTTAATTAGGTTTCACTTTTATCTATGGTTCACTTTACTTTTTACTTTAAGTTTTACGTTACTTTTACACTTTACTTTTACACTGACGTCACTATATAGGAGGTTCGATCTTGGTTCCCAAAAAAGCGTTTGGCCTTAATTAAAAGGGAACTACTTAACCAGATAGTCAAGGTCGGGAGGTTTGACCCTGGTCACCAAAAAGGCGTTTGGCCTTAATTAAAATGGAACTACTCAACCAGATAAGTTGTTGTCTACTTGATTTGCCCGTTCTTTTATACTAAATTTTGTTGATATTTGACTGATTGTTTTTAAAACATGTTTAGATAATACTCATAATATTTGATCCTTCAATGTCAAGTATCAAGTTCAAACATTAGACTGAGTGTTCTTTTGTTATTACGCTTTCTAGTTTACAATAAAATGTATTATTGATCGATGTATGGTCTCATAATCTGTAGGAGAGGTGTCAATGTAAAATTGAAGCAAAGCAATACTTTTTAGGCTCCTTTAGTACCTTAGGGAAAGGGGGAGTGAGAGCATTAACAGCAAATGTGCTTACATTCAAATTTGTTACCAACCTTGAAATGTTACAATTTTTATTGAGAATATTTTATAGTATAAATATTATTTTTTGAAACTATAAAAATGCTAAATATTAAAACATTTATAAAGCACTCGTTTCATAAAATGCTTAGATAAGCACACTTGCCCATTAAAAAGCCAGCCACTTTTTAACACCCAATTAAGAAGCAAAGGAAGATATATGTTTGAAGGAGTTCCTCTTAAATTAGACAACGACGCAGTTTTCGGCAAAACAAAGGAAAATGTGAAAAATAAGCCAGTGGAAAAATATAAGAGGGAAAGTGGGCGTGAGAGCATTAATAGCAAATGTGCTTGCATTTAAATTTGTTACCAATCTTGAAACGTTACAAATTTTATTGAGAAAATTTTATAAAATAAATAATGTTTTTTGAAATCATAAAAATGCAAAATAGAAAAACATTTATAAAACACTCGTTTTTTAAGATGTTCAAGCACACTTGCCCATTAAAAAGCCAGCCACTTATTAACACCAAATTAAGAAGCAACGAAAGAGATATGTTTGAAAGAGTTCCTTATAAATTAGACAATAACGCAGTTTTCGGCAAAACAATGGAAAATGTGAAAAATAACTCAGTGGATAAATATAAGGGTGATAGTGGGAGCGAGAGCATTAATAGCAAATGTGCTTACATTAAAATTTGTTACCAACCATGAAATGGTACAATTTTTATTAAGAATATTTTATAAAATAAATATTATTTTATTTAATCATAAAAATGCAAAATGGGACAATAAAGCACTGGCTTCATAAGACGTCGGTTCGTTAGAAACACTTTTATAGTTTAGACGCATGCGCTAAAACTACTCTAATACACTATTGTTATATTATTATAAATTATTTAAACTATTTAGCACAATCCTTAAATGCATTTTCAAGTTTCAGCCATTTAAATTCATTGATTGTACCTCAAAACATCTTTCTAATGTGGTAATCAATTTAAACAAGATAATAAAAGGTATTTTGATCATAATCACTGCAAATTTCCTTGACATTGCATTAACCCTCGCACCTGTTGTCAGGACTGAAACTGGGCGATTTTTTACGTAGATATATAAATGACACTGAATGAGTAACTTTCCCGAAATTAAAATATATATCAAACAATATATTATGTACTGATTATAAACGTACTTAAATACCGAGAACTAGCCATGCAATAATTAAATGCTCGGCTTTAGATAAAGTCGTTATTTTTTACGCCTTATCGTAATATCTATAATACAATAGCAAATTTAGATTAACTCATTACACAAACAAACAATCACTTGAAATGTCAAGCTCTCAGAAAAACAATTTATTTTCCTGTATATACAGAACTAAGAGAAACGACATAGGCTAAATAAAAAAAAGTTGTATAACCGTGTTTTAGAGATTTTGTAGAAAAAAACTGGAATTGGTATTTCAACATTAATGCTACTTATCGTTGACAAGATCGTGTCCACAGTTTTCGTGTGACGTTTCTCTCTTTGTTGACATTCTTGAATTAGTTTGGGTTTATTATTATTGTTAGTGTGGTTTTATTTTATTAAATTATGGAACATTATAAAAAATAAAAATAATTTGATGTTAGATTGAGAGTCGTAAAAATTGTCCAGAGGCTCATAGAAAATAAAACCCAAGAGAAAGAGATATGTTTTCTAAAATACTAACCAAAAATATGATCATAGTCCAATTGAGAAACTGGTATTACTGAACTTTTTGATGGTTGGACAAGTAGACTTTGATGATACTGTATGAAACTAAAAACAATAGAAAAAGAACATAATATTATGCTTAAAGCATGCTGCATGAATAAGCTTTGAAGTTTCTTATGCTGCATGAATAAGCTTTCACGTTTGTGTTGTGGTTGACATAGATCTGTACAATATAATTGAGCAACAGAATGAACATCGGTTAGAAACAGAAACCAACACCGCATTAATTAGTTCTGATACCTGGTGCAGTATTTTGGGGACAAGGTGATTAAAGAGACGCTCTAAATTCAGAGAGACATTTTCAATGCAAAAATAATGAAATAAAAGAAATTCTTGGTAACATCCTCTAGCGGTAATCATGATTTTTTTCTTGTGGGGTTCTTTTGATGATGTCGTTTGGAGAACCATATAATTAATTTTTTCTGTAATGGTAAAGATACTTCAGCGCTACATAGAGGGCTATTAAGAATGTGGTCTTAGTCTAACAAATTAGTAAAGGATGTACCAAGTAGAAAAAAATTAACTTACTTTTCTCCTTTTGTAAGGAAGCAGCTGATCTACCTCGTATTCTCTTTTACTTAAAACGCCTTCATGTGATTCATTTACCAAAATTATCAAAATCACCAAAACCGCAGTGCAGCTACTTGTGCTGGCCATTCTTAAATGTATCTCGACACTGGCTTAAATAATCAACCACCGCCACTTTATAATTGGAATATTAAACAATGTGTACTGCTGTAAACTATCTATAATTCTATTTAAGTTCCAATACCCATAGATTATCTTGGATGATTTTATAATTTGAACGATGAAAACAAAGGAACTTATATAGATAATGAACTCATATAAAGCGAAATCGCGCATATTCACAGATATGCTAAGATTTCTTATTTGCTGTATAACGTATCGCATATTCCGTGTAGTATTATACTCGGTATTCTGCGATTGAGACATGCAAACTCGTAATTAAATAATATGCGATTTAAATTTTAGGAAAGTAATTATTATGCACTACAATAGTTGTGTATTTTTGCATGAATGACGTAGAAGAGTCAATAAAAGCCAGGTATCCTGCTGCGAGCAGCATTTGTGCTGCATTACATCACTTGGCTTTGGAATCGTTTCTTCTTCTTTTATTTTTGGCCCTGCTCCTTTGTTGAAATGCAAAATATCATCATCCTTATCCTGTAGACTAGCAATTAAGATTATCATCAATAAATTATGGCGCTCATCATCCCTTATGTCATGAGTGTTTGCCCCTAATGAACCGAAAATATTTTTTTAGGATCTAAAAATCAGATAGATTTTTATTGATGTAGTGTTTTGAGAATTATACTCATGAGTAATTACTCTGCAATACCTTCAAATATAGGCCAACACATTTATTATATTTATGTAGGTTATTTTGCAGAATTGGTTAGACTTTTTGGCCTCCGCTGCATTTCAAATTTCAGAAAATTTTGGGTCATTTCAACTAGGTAATTTACCTTTCATTTGTGATAATATTCTGCTTGTTTTTATTAGTTTACCTGCTAATATCGTCTATTTTATAATATCTGAGATCATCTGGTTATCAATAAGTAACGAGTGGGTTTTTAGAATCTCGTGCGTTTTGCTTGACACCCGGTAAATAGCTTATAATATTTTCAGCCCTGGTTGAAAGTTTAGCATTAATGCAATTTTTGAACCGTTTTGTGTCATTCTTTCCATTAAATTGTGTGCTTCTTTATTATCGTTTCCTATTTTAGATTCCTCATCATTTCCATCCTGTTCCACTTCCTGATCGGTTGCCTCCAGTTCATCTTCTTCACTAGTTTGTTCTTCCTGACCATTAGCTTGCATGTCTGCTTTACTTTCTTGATCTCGCCTTCATTGCCATTTCCTGTCTATTATAACCTCCTTATTTACATTCATCTTCATCTAGCACTGTCAAAAGTTGTAAGAGACGTTTTTGTTCATTTTCGTATGTGTTACGAGACATAATTCTTAAAAACTAATATAAATATATCACAAACATCTAGAAAACACCATATCTAAAGCCACAGCGGTAATCTGGACATGCCGCAAACTAGTTGACAAGACATGGGGCCTAAAACCACAAATGGTATATTGGATCTACCAAACAATAATAAAGCCCACGGTCACGGTATGGAACACCATATTATGGTCCAGAGCCCTACTGTGGCCTTATGAAGAACCACCTCAGCGAAGAACTAAACAAATAGGAAAAATACCAACTGGCGTCATACTGGAGAACTCCACTAAGACAGGCGAAAAGGTTTATCACCATCTTTCCAAAAAGAGCAAAACAGCTCTTAGACATGAACATAGCAGACATTAGAACTGTCGCCGGACTGCATACTGGATACCGCCCGGTAAAATACCATCTAATGGCAATAGGCAAACCAGAAATGACCAAAACAGATTTTGCAATAATATAACTGAAACCGCAGAACATTTACTCTGTCAATGTTCAACCCAACTCTGCAAAACGCAGGTACATTGAAGGAGTACAGCTATCACCTCAAGAGTCAACTACCTCCCGAGAAAATAGCTTCGTTTGGAAGAAGCCTACGTCTCTTGGACACAAACTAAGTTGTAGAGTCATGCACAAAATATCTGTAAAGGTTGCAGTGCTGGGCGGCTGAAACTAGCCAAAACGACTCCCTAGAAATCTACATCTACATCACAAATATGACCAAAATTCATAAAAATTACTTGATAGCAAAGTGCTATAAAATTATCGAATCCGTCAGTGGAGTTAATTAGACTCCGAACGAGCTTAAAACGATGTAAACTTGCCGGATTAAAAATAGTAACTTTTATATAAATTTTTACAAGGGATCTGAAATAATCGAAATAATGAACTTGAGTCTAGCTTTCCGTATAGGTTTACAGTTTTGGTAGAGTAGCTCCTAGGCCTATATGTAACTGCGACTCACACGATCCATTTTGACTATTTCCATGTGTTTTTTTATAGCAGTGGTACACACCCTAAAGGGAGATCCTATGGCACTCGACGAGCGGTGTGTGTGTGCGAAGATGTTGATTGACACGGATCTTGAATAGTTGTAGATTGTAATTAGGAGGAAACAGATGTCCTGGGAGTGACTTCCAGAGTGATGCAGTGCGCCAGACAAAGAAGTTCTTGTAAAGCGAGCTTCTAGGTGTTCCCAGTTGTACGACGAACTGGTGCGCCCTTGCCGTCTGTCGTGACTGTCTGATAGGCGTTGCCAGGGGCGGGATGAGGCGGGCCAAATCCTGGGAATATCTGCCTTAAAAGTATCTGTAAAACAGGGATATCTCGGCCACATGTCTGCGGCATTCCAGACTATCCAGGTCCCGGGTCAACTCAGAGTCGCCGACGAGACGCACAGCTCTCTGCTGAATGGAATCCACCAGCTTTGGGTTGTGCTTCGGTGAGGCACCCCAGACGTGTGAGCAATATTCTAATCACGGTCTTATTTGCATTTTGTAGAGCAAGAGCAGCTGCTGCGGTGCTGATTTTGCGATGTTAGCAACGTGGTTATGCCTGGATATATTGCTGTTGACCGAGACACCCAGTAGTCCGATTGACGAGGATAAGGGAATGGTCGATGAACAGAGTTGCTGAAAGAGGGAATGATCGATGAACAGAGTTGCTGAAAGTATCGCACCCTGAGGCACGCCCACGTTAATGGTGAATGCGCCTGAGATGTGCCCAACTGCAATATGCAAATATCGGTTCTTAAAGAAACTGACAAGCCAGCTGCATTATCGTCAGTATTGTACTATGTGGTACTGCCCTATATGTTTTGCTTTACTTTTTCAGGGGCAATAACTTTGTCATCCAACAAAAGTCCCAGAGGAAAATGCAATATTTTATTAAAAAATTGCAGTTTCACATTAAACTTAAAAGCTAGTATAAGTAGGAATCTTAGGATAACAAAATTTTTAATTTTTCTTCAAAAATCTTTCCGTCATGACATAATACATTTAAAGTACCAGTTTAATTTGTTCTATGGAAGCCTTGAAAACATGTTTTGTTTGCCCCAATATATAACGTTTTAAGTGTAAATATTACCATAGGGGAATAAACACTTGACAATTTATTTTCTAGTACGTCCATTCTTAATAATGGCTTCCGAATTGATAAGAATATTTTGCTGGAACAATCCTATTATTATCTGACATATTTCATTATTATAACCCTATTGAGGTGCTAGAACAGCTAAAGCTA
>MU189845.1:17638-48336 GCA_016904865.1 Pissodes strobi | reverse complement strand
AATACACCTTGCCATTATTATTAAATTAACATCAAATATCAAGTATTTCTTTAACACCTCGTAAATTATTTATTTTGAAACAAAGTAGATCTTTGACATTTTATGTAGATCTATATCATATTCTAATATATTACCAATTTTTTACCATATTTTTAAAATGTTATAACTGCCAAAATTGAATTCAACTAGTTTTGATTGTAAGTTGCCACAAAATTGTTACATATTGTACATTAGTATCTTAAAATAATTTTTAGCCCTGACGAAGACCACGATATACTGACCGAATGCTTGGACGCAAAACGAATTATCTTTTTAATAAACCTATTTTGGCTGAATACCCGTTAATCATTTCTACACTCTATAATATATATATTATATTTATGATACAAGTAGATACATAATGCATAACTTTATTGGACGAGTGCTTGTTTATATTATAAGAAGGAGTCCAACAAATAGCATTATGTGCGAGTAACGTACATCGTTTTATCTTCCACTGCACATTTTTGCTAAAATGCATGTCTTAATTGCCGATTTTTGTTCAACCTTGGTTTGCTTTAATGCTATTTCTCTAGTTATCATATGGTTTAAAAAAGAAACACGAAAAAATATAGTTCTAACGTAGGAGAAAATATTAAATTTTGCTCAAAAAGTACGAAAATGTATATTTCAATTATTATCGTAAGTAGTGTTAAGTACGAATATTTAAAAAACGACCGAGGACTCCATTTTCGTATGTTTTGAAAGCCAATTTAATTCCTTCAAAGGCTTTTTTTATGGACCAATTACTCCATGTTACGATTTACTATTAATTTAAATGAGGGAATAGATATAGCTAAACACCTTATTTAAAATGTAAATCGGAAATACACTAACCTAAAAAGTCTCAGGCGCTAAGCAGACAAAACGGGGATCTCTTTTTTAACTTGGGCAGATGGAAAAACCTTTTATTGAAAAAGGTGATTTTTATATTTGGCGTTGTAGATGACGCGAATTAGTTTCCTTAACAGGAAGATTGTACAACTCACTTTCTAGATAAGCTGTTTTTGATGTGTAAACATCTTACGCGGCGGTATCAAGGTAAATCTCGGCAAATGGGATGGAAATCATGTGGGGACGGAAAAGTGAAGGCCTATGTGACCGGGTATGACCAACTTAAAGTGTACTGCATCCACGCATTGAAATAAATACCAAAATATATATATACTGAACGCTCCGCGTATTAGTTTATACCCCGGCCCGTTCAACAACCATATATTGTCAGAGAAAGATAGCAAGTTCGGGCAGATGACGTGGAAGAGACGACGATAAAAGATAGGATTTGAATTGTGGTCGAACCGGTTCCTCAATATATTATTATATTATATTCGCAGTGTATTTGGATCCATCCATAGGTTGATGTTATTCCTGGTGGCATTAGATTTTCATGTCGAATTTGTGCAGTGAATTAATCCACTACGATTGAAGCTGCCAGTAAGTATTATTAAAGAATCCTAACTAATATTATAAATTCGCAAGATTTTAGAACAAATCACGTGACACGATTTCGCGGAGTAATTACACCCGTGCCGCTTGCCCCTGACATACAGTGTGTGGGTATATTAGTGGTTCAAATTTTGCCTTAATTAATATATTTTTGAATTTCAAGCTATATTTGTTTAGTCATGCGCTGGTCAAACCCAATATAAATTGGTTGCTTCCATTTGGCAAATAAACCCATTGTCATCACTACCTGCATTTGACTATAGGGACCAATTACTTAATCTTTTGAGATATCCTTATACTTTTCCTTTAAATGCGTCACATCTCAATTGCATGCAGATTTGGATTTTATAGATTTTGTGTATTCTTTTGACTATTTTTTTTTTTAATTGCACCTCTAAGAGAAAAACATGTACATAGGTATATAATCATAATTCACAGATATAATATGTAGGTATATCATTCAAATACTTGAATCGTTTTAGAAAAGTTGTACAGGGTGGGCCGTTTAAGAGGGGCCTATACCTTATCTCGAAAGCTACGGGGATTGAAAAAAAAAATTAAATACAAAAGTTGTTCCTGATCTTTTATATTTTTTGAATTTTTTGAATCGTCACGTTTTTATATACAGGGTAGTCAAACAAAGTTACATTTTTTAAATGAAACACCCTATATTTTATTACATTTTTGGATTCTACTTAAAATTCTAAGCATATTTGATGTCTGATGTTATACCTCTAGAGTTAGTAGTTTCACAATTATAAGCAGTTGAAAATCGGTACTTTGGCTTCTTTTCACCTTGGTAGCAAGAAGACTGTTAAAGTTGGAGCAAAATGAATTTCACATTCCTATCTTAACTTTTCAAGAGCTATGTGATGGTGCTAACTGATGATACCTACCAAGGTACCAGATTTGTTATCCATGGTACCACTTGTCAGTTAGCTCTTGAAACGTTAAGATAGGAATTTATTTTACTCCATTTCTAATGGTCTTCTTGCCACCAAAGTGAAGAGTAGCAAAAATACCGATTTTCAACTGTTTATAGCTGTGAAACTACTAACTCTAGAGGCATAATATCATACATCAAATATGCTTAAAATTTTAAGTAGAATCCAAAAATGTAATAAAATATAGGGTGTTTCATTAAAAATGTAACTTTGTTTGACCACCCTGTATATGAGAAACTAACGATTAAGAAAATAAATAAAATATATCATTTTATTAGAAACAACCTTTGTAAATTTAATTTTTTTTGCAACCCACGCTCACGTAGACATTGAAGTAGCGTGGAACAAAATTGGGACACCCTATATCTTCGTAAGTTAGAATTTTTTTTAACCAGTAATATTAGGCGTCTTTTGTATTACACGTGTTGTGACCTATCTCTTTTATACCTAGATTACTAGATTTAAAATATTTAGATTATTAGTAGGGCGTTATATTTATACTGCACGGTATTTTTAAAATATCGATAATCAATAATTCAATACGAATAAAATCGCATTTCGTAAATCCCGTTTGAAATCTGTTTCGAGGAAATGCTCCGAACAAATCCAACTGTTGGTAGTATTAAATTTGTATTCCCTACTACACAAATTGACCCACTTTTTGGTCATAACACTTGATCTGGGAAATCTGTGAAAAGTAACACCTGGTAGGCGATTTTTGTAAGTGTTATTACAATTATACACTGCACACATATTTCAGGCATTTTAATTCCGAAGATTCCTGCAAAATATATATGTACCAATGAAAGAATTGTTGGACTGTTGGTTCGCTAATTATTACGTCTCTATATGCAAACACTAAACAATACTTTTGTTTCACTTAACAATAAAAAAATCCCTTAAAAATGCTGAAAGTGCTCAAAAACGACTACTTTATTTTGCAAAGCAACGGCAACTAAAATGAGAGACTTAATAATAAAACTAGGGAATGAGCGGTAAATTGTGGGCCAGACTACGTCACGCACGCGAATCACGGCCGTGCTGAGGAAAGAGGATTTGGCGAACGCAGCGCTTACGGGAAGGAACTATCCTATTAGTTTAACGTTCTTGCGTGAGGTGGTATCTGTGACGGGAATGTGTTTGGCAGGCGGTTCGAACACCTTCGGTAGTAAGGAGATAGGTCTGCCACTTTTCTTCGATGTTCAAGGCTATCAAGGTCTTTAGACGGACTGCTCCTCTGTATGGAGTCTAATATCTTGAGCAAGTGTTTAAGTACCGAGTTCCACACATGGGAACAGTATTCCAGAGATAGTGTTATCTGGGCCCTATAGAGCAGTAAGAGCTGGTGAGGTGTATACAACTTTTTTGCTCTATAGAATGCTCCTAGGTTTTTGTGCTGCTGTCTTGGCGATTTTGGTGACATGTTTTCTACGTTAATGCCCAGCAAACTTATGGATGAGGCCAGGGTCAGTGTTTCTTCTGTCATTGATAAGTCAGGTCCTGCGGTGTTTGTTTTTTTTTTTGAGAAGACAGCTGCAGGCAAAATTACAATATTCATTTACATGAGTATACACCCCTGTACAACTTCTGTGAGATAATTATTGGATTCTGAAGCGAATTGAGATGATGCAACTTGCACCACTGAGTTATTTAGAGCTATTACTTAACGTTTTCTTTTCTACATTAGAAGATATCATACTGTGCGGGTGTACAAGAGACCTTCGGTTTATGAAGGCAACATAATGGGGCTTATGTTTAAGTATGCCTGATTACATACAGAAATACAAAGGCAAATCACGCAAAAGACGGGCTTGTTACATTGCGTATAAGACACCACAGAGACCGCTTACAAAAGTTTACCGTGAATACCTTTCGATATTTTGCTATAGTGCAATTGAGTCCGCCGTCATTTCGATGGGGTAACGAGAGAGTTTACGTGACCGAGCACCACCAACAGCACCGAGAGAGAAGGACCCGGGACTGCCGCTTGACGTCATCACATGCAGGTATCGGTCGAGCTTGCACCCATGCCGAGCTCATATTTTACAACAAGTTTTGCGCCGTTTTAGCATTAAGAAGGGGTATTTTCAAAACATTTGAATGGTTCTTGGTTAAAAAAAAGTGTTAGTCGTCAACTCAGCCCTTCTTTATTTATCTTGATTTGATTTTATTATGGAAAAACGAAGTTTCAAACAAGAAACCAAAAGAAAACTTTTAGTCTACGTCATAAGTTTAAAACTATATTAATTCTTGCTATTGCTATTAAGAATATGGGTGAGGGCTCATTGTGCAAATTGCAAATTGTCAACCCCGGACACTTTACAAAATTTATTACCAAATTAAGATAAAAAAAATAGTTTAGTTTTTTGCAAATAACTCGAAATTAGAAGCTAAGAAAGAAAAAAAGGATCTTAAAGAGGCAGAAATTTCCAATAAAAAACTCCTAATTCCGGGAACTCTATGTGAAGTTGCGAATCAGATTATTTCGAGGACTATATTTAACAAATCTGCCTATTTAGTAAGAGTCTTTAATTTACGGCTTTTAGATGACTTAACCAATCGATCGTTAGATTTACCACAGTAACTTTTAAGAAGAGTGTTTACTGTGCAGGTTATTACAATGGTTGCTATATGAACAATCGTATGAATAGTACATTTATGATCCACAGACAGATGCCCGTTTTCTAAAATTAATTTCAAAATATATTTAATATTTAACAAAATTTTGGATGAATTTCAGGACACTTTTAACAGTTCATAATAAGCGTGCCTTTTTAAGCACGCTTATTATGAACTGTTAAAAAAGTGTCCTGAAGTTCATCCAAAATTTTGTTAAATATTAAATATGCGTATACAACTATATTCGTACGATAACATCTTGGGGATAAAGCAATTTTCCCCGGCTTAAACTTTTAATAAGGATGAAATTATCTTCAACAATAAATTCGTCATTATAATAGTACATTAAGATACTAGTTTTAAAAGACCATATTTTATCGCACGAGCACGAAATCAGGAAACGACCCGCTTGCGGGGAGTTTCCTAACGTGCAAGTGCGCTAATGTCTTTTAAAACGTGTATTTTATACTATTTTTTCTATTTTGCACGTTTTTTAATAAAAAACATTAATTTATTCGTCGCGATCAAAAGTTGGACGGCCATCTTGTCACTTTTGACGTCTGTATTATGAGGAATCCCATTCAAAACGGTGTCGAAATTTTTGCTAGTGAGCCTTGACTTTGAACAATTTTGTTAATATCATAACAACCAGTCAACAAAAGTAGTGTCGAAAAGAGCTTCTTTTCGATACTACTTTGCGTATCGAAAAGACTTCTTTATGATACCAAAATAGAAAAATTATGTTTTCCTTGCATGTTTCGCACTGAATTTTCTTTACTGTAATGGAACAACAGTAACCTGCTAAATAAATGATTACGGGCATAGGTATGTCATCACTGACATTGTCTACATCTTCCTCTAGTACCTACTATAATGTCAGGATTTAAATTTAATGGATGGTTTTCTTTAATTTCGTCAGGCATATCAATATTTTCTTAAAACTGCTTAATTTGAATGTTGCCAAATGTACGCGATTAGTAATGACTGAATTCTAGGCCGTTTTTCTGATTCATATAACTGCCTGATGGAAATATGATATTGTCTACCGGCAAGTTGTCCATAGCGGCCAAACCTATTTTCCAGATCATCTGATTAAAATTTGCCTAATAAGACATACTACTTAATTCATTTCAGGTTCACTAAAACCATACTATACGTATACCTTCTGTCATTCCATATAGTGTGTGACTTAAAGCTGTATGAGTTTGAGTAGTTAATTTTTTAGAAAAAGTTTTAGTTTTCCAATTTTCTAGCCAGTTTAACATTTCATTTAAAAACAGAAATTTTTTTATCATAAAGGAAATTCCTGCCGTTAGGGGCTCTTGATGTACTGAAAGGTTTCTCTTTAAGGGGAGTTTTTACATTTACGATTTTCCACCACCGAACTATTATATTTATAAAGTCAGCAGTGTCTTTCGATTTATTGATTATAGACCCGAATTGAATTAACGCTTGTACTACGAAAGGGTTAAAAACTTTAAGAGTCAAAGAAACATTTTGTCTTTTCATATTAGCAGGAAACAGTGCTTTTGCTAAGAGAATAGCCAACTTTTAACATTTTATCGTGTTCTAATTGGTGAAGTGCTTTAAGAGATTGAAAAGCAGTTGCTTTTTCAACACCACTGTCAAAATCAGGATAATATAATGTTTGGTCTGGCTTTGAATTCAGCCAATTATATCTTATACACTTAAGCAAATGTACAGAATCAAATAAAAAAGAGGATGTGTTTTATCTATAGGGTGAGGATAAACAATACTTAAACTTTTCTCGTCATAAAAATGGCTCATAGCTTTACTTTTTACAACGCTATTATCACTAATAACGCGAAATATCTTGTAGCCAATTTCCTGTAACTTAGTTATAGCTATGTTGGAGTTTGGAACCTTCGACAAAATGCACTAAACGGAGTTTTAGCCACAATACCGAAACAGAATTATTGCACTCGACGCGCATTTAGCCAACCATGTTAGCATCATCAGGAGATGATTAAAACTCCGTTTAGTAGTTAGTTATAGCTGCCTTAATTAATGAAAAAACGAGAAGGTGGTCAATTTTAGAGGTAGGACTAATATGTACAACTTCTTTTACGCTAGACATAATGCTGAATGTCATAAATACAAAAGTAGAATTTGCTAAACAAGCATTATCCATCCCAACAATACTTCCTGCTTTATATTCAAGAAATGGTTTAATGTGAATTTCGTCCATTAATAATATTACATAATTTTCATGGCTCGACAATAACTTAAAAAGGTTTTTCGCGTAGCCAAATGACATATTTTTTTCTTCCAATGTAGTAGGGTCAGTCAACAAAGAACCGCAAATAGATTTTACTGTATCTAGATGAGGTAATATAAGTACACCAAAATGTCTCAAGTATTTGTAAGCATGCGGACTTATTGTTTGAAGGATGGAGGCTGAAATCATAGTATTATCAGAATATATTTTCCAAGGAGTTGGGCTCTAGGCCCTAACAATGAAGGTATAAAGAAGGGCTTGCTGGTAGCGGGCAGGTCTTTCCTGAGCCCTGCCAACAAGCTCATACTATATAAATCGGTAATTAGGCCAGCACTGATGTACGGTGCGCCGGTGTGGTGTTCGGTGGCCAAGACGCACATGCGAAAGTTACAGGTTATTCAAAACCGATATTTGAGGGCGGCATTCTCGGTAACTTTACGCGATCGTATTAGAACTGAAGACCTACATGCGTGGGCTAGACTCGAATACGTCGAGGATTACATCGACGACCACGCATGTAGGTTCTTTGAAAATCTAATTAAAGGATCGCCTGTAACAGCTAACATACCTAATACTCGCTACGACCCCGAACCCCCACCACGCATATGGTACCATATATCGTGGAATCACCACGTACTATAAACAGTTCAGATCCCCATAGCTTATCACTTCTTAGAAAACATGTACTCATTCATTCTTAAAATCAAATAACCACATTTCTTATAGCATAAAATAAAATCATCACATTTTGGAAAGTCAAAAATCATCAGGGGAGCAGGAATACGTTGCCTTAGCAGGCAAGAGAATATCCGGCTACCTGGAGGGCCGGCTCACCGTGTTCGGACCCGGGGGCGTGGCTTGTAAACGGACCTGCTCGTATAAATACGCAGCAGAACCCGTCGTAACTTCACTCTACATCTAACCACTGAAGCTTCCATGTCTCCGCAACCTGTCCGCGGGGCTCGACCGCCGGGAGCAGACTTACAGTGTAAGTCTTCAGTATCTTGTATATATTGTACATAGCACCTTATTCTTAAGATACATGTTGTAAATATTGTAATGTCATTTTAGCATTATGAGCTCCTGCTCCGAGAGAGCGTTGAAATAAGGTTTTTCACAAATTTTCCTTATATAACCATTCTTATACTATCGTGAAACCATTCAAATAGTACTGTTGTTAAGAATCTAAATGTTGAATAAATATAGTCCGTCAGTCAGTCCGCTGAATTCGAATGGAGTAAAATTTTCCCTGTGAATTAGCCTTTCCTCATTTATTGGACATGGCTTCGTCCATTGGAAAACGAAATGCGTTTACTGTCGACCCATTTTTGTAATTTCCACGGCAACCGACTAAGCTGCAAGAGTACGGCATTGTAAGTAAACCGTAACACCGGTAGAACTCACACAAGAATCTCACAGTTATCACACAAAATATTAAATAAAACACAAGAAATTAACCCGTAGATACGTGTGCCCTCAACGACGTAAAGTAAACTAGGGCAAATCGCGGCACGCGGCAAATGCACTTGTTATTGGATACAGGTGTTTACCTCCCTATGTCTACGTCACGTGACTGTGACGTCACAGTATCGTGTCCTTGTCTCTCGGTGTTGTCGACACCACACGGACTGCTTATCATGCATCATCATATTTCCGATGGGGCTAGAGTCAGTTTTTACGTGACTGAATGCCACGGAAATCACTATCAACTGAGACCTTAGAAGGAACGATAAGGCGGTACACAGAGGATTATCGATAAGCTGTGCCATTAGCCTGTGCCCGCACAGAGATAATCAGGATCGCTGGAGTCATGGCCAAATTTGAAATGCGAGTTTACCCATGTCTTTACGGTGCAATGGATTGCTTTCAACTGGTCGAGTGGTCAGATGCTGTGTCTGTGATACGGCGGCCCGGGTTCGATTCCCGTCGGTTTATTATTATTTTTTTATTGTTATGTTTGTAAAAATGTTTTTTTTTTATTTTGGGCATGTCTTAGGTTACTTTTGATTAGTTTTTGTTCGTTACGCCCCCGTAGCGAGCGAAGCGAGGGCCATGCGTAATCGGTGTCATCGGCACAGGAACAGGATGGTCCTCTGTGTACCGTCTTGTGAGCAAATCTATCTGCTAAACGAAAGCGATGACATTCGCTGTCTGACCGTCGTAGAGAGCGTCAGGATTTGAGGGGTCTCCTGCTAGCCGAGCCCTCACGTGTTTTCTATACCCGATTTTCGCGTATATAGTAATACTTTAGTTTTCAGTGTACATTCTTTATGGTCTAGCCTGAATTTGCTTAAGGATTCAGGTAGTAGACTAAAAGTCTCCGAGTTTTCAGTTTCCGGGGACGGATCCCCGGGCCATCACGCAATGTCCGCGACGGGTGAGGACAATACCGAATACGAAGCGATGATTCATGACTTCTCAATGTCGTCACAATCATCAGTTGGTAGCAGCAGATCTCGTATGGCGAGAGATGAAACGCGGAGCTTTTTAGAGAGCCTACGAGAGTTCGCGCATTCATGCAAGTCATGTGCGAGTTATTTGGACTACATAAATAATGCCGATACCGACAAGATCCCCGTTAGTGAATGGGAAGACAAGCTACGTGCTGTGAGAAAGCACCGCAGCGAGGCCCATCAGCCAAAAACTAGATTGACTGTGGACAAAAGACAAAGAGATCCCCGCCAGAAACGACCGTAGTGGCCAAAGGTAAGAGCGAAACCTCGCCAACCTATGCCAAGAAGCAAAAAATCACGATAAAAAAGTTGGCTGATGCAACGTCTGGCGTACGTGACCAAACACAGGACCGCAACCTTGATCGACCTTGCCGGTCACGCAACGGCAAAAAAAACGAGGATGTACAAACCGATCAACCGATAGTAGCTTCGCCCACCAACAAAACGCTAGACCCGCCCATGAATGTAGCCGTGAACCTGCCCCCTACGTTTAACATGGATCTCGATCCTATTGCATCTGGCAGCAATGAACAGGAACATCAATTTAAAGTTCCGCTTAAAACTATTCCATTTAAGCGGAATATCTGTAAAATTTACCTGGATGTTGGAGGCGAACCTATATCTACAAGCAATAGGTTTCATACCCAAAATAACGATGACTCTGACACATCTGCGGATGCGCAGACGACGAGAACCAGGCCAAGGCGGGTAGTGCCGAGGCCGAAAACACCTTTAAAGACAAAATATATACCACCACCACCCATAGTCACTAAGGGTGGTCTTGTAAGTAATCGTGACTTCACTGCAATGTTGAATCAAGCAGGAATCCGATATTTCCGCTTGAAATACACTAAAAACAGTATTGTTATATGGTGCAAGGACACCAAAGATTGGACAAACCTGAAGAGAATGTTTGATAACGCTTCAGTGAAGTACCACTCATACGCTGAGAGGGCGACGAAAACGCATGCCTTCGTCCCTTAAAGGCCTGGACGGAGGCATTCTACCTGAAGAAGTGAGAAATGCCCTAATCGACGAGTATAGGCTAAAAATCAAGAACGTTTTCTTAATGAAGAAAACACATAGCCCATTATTTTTAGTAGGTAATCACAGACGGAGATGTAACGATCAAACATCTAAACACGAGATGCAAGTACCTCATGAACGTGCGCATCTCATGGGACCACCGCAAATCTTCCAAGGCTATTATGCAGTGTAAGCGATGTCAGGGGCATGGACATGCTCTGACTTACTGCAAAAAAGACTGGCGCTGCAATAAATGTGCAGGAGCCCATCAGATCGTAGAATGTACATCGAATCAAACGAAGTGCATCAACTGCGGAGGAGAGCACCGGGCCAGCGACGTTGGCTGCCCGGTGTATCTTTTCAAACTGAACCAGCTGCAGCCGCCAAAACAGCAACAACAACCTAGCAGGCCTAGGTATAAGCCAGCACCGCCGCCTGCCAGACCGGCATGGCGTAACCAATAACCCGCACTAGTACGAACGAACTACGATAGAGACTTCCCTCCCCAGAGAACGCACCGACACGGTGTGGTGCAAAGTGCGAGCGAAAGTGACAACCAACCTCAAAATGTAAGTACCAGACCGCTGGTTCCTTCCAATCAACCAATGATTAACGATTTCACTACATTACGTCAAATTACTGATAAAGTTAACAGTTTAGTCAACATCTCTCAATTATTAAAAGCCCTAGAAGACCTTGCATCGCGCCTGGAAGCATGCAACGGTGATAAAAGATCAATTGTCCAGGCAACACTTCAATTTTTCAGTGACGATGTCGACAAGTACGACATATAAACTAAAAATCATTACTTTAACTGAGCATTATGCTCATAATTGTACATAATGTACATAAACTTTTAACCTTAAACGTGAACCAGGGTTTTTCAATTAGTTTTCCCTGGACCCATTAACTCATCTCTATTCACTCACTAAACCAATAGAAACTAGGCACTAACATTCGTAGATAGCAACTAATTGCAAATACTATTGAAGGGCTAAGCCCAAGTAATATGAATACAGCCAGCGGAATGGGACCTAGTTATAGCAGGATAGTCCACTTCTACTGTGTAGGGGCGGACGCGAAGCATAGCCCGAGTATGTAAACTCAGGTGCTATAGACAAGCTTCGCGTAGGTTAGGACGTAGTTCTAAGCTAGGATAAGTTAAAACTTGTAAATTTTGGAAAATAAATGTTCTTGCTTGCTTGAAAGCGATGACGCACCTTCGTCGGTTTTGCGTCGCAGCATGCCTCCAAAATTCTAAATATGAATTTTACAACTTGTTATATCTTGTCACAAGACTCTACGTAGAAAACCACCCAAATGAACCTAAGTACGCCCGCACACACTATTCCCGTAACTTTTATTTTCAATTTTGTGTTCTTTATTTTTTATTTATTTATTTTTATTTATTTATTCAAGTTACACGGCAAGCCATTTACAAAATAAAACCTTAATATAAGCTATAATAATTACATAATGCAATCCAGGATAAAAGTCAAAATCTTACTACAACTATCTAAAACACATTACCTACATAGGTACTAAATCAATAAACATATAAAAATTTAAAATTTAAGCACATATAGATCCAAATGGCCAAGCCTAGTGCCATGAGCGACAACAAATAATTGATTTTTTATCCGATCGGACGAAAAACGACACCTTCCCGATGTGTTTTCTCACCCTAAAAGTCATGATTTCAGTATATTGTATTCGTTGCTTGGTAACATGCAATAACTGTACAAGAATAGAAAATAACTGTCCGGGAATATAACATTCCCGTCCTAGGCGGGGAATGTAACATTTCTGTTCTATTCAAATGCCTTGTTTGTCAGATCTGACGTCTATCAAAAGCAACATTTAGATGCTATTTCCGTAGTTACGTAATAAATTTCAAGCTCGCTCGATTGAAAACTTGATATTATGTTGAGTTTAAATTTAAAACACCGTTTTTATTTAGAGTAAGATTTGGCTCTATTTTTATAAGTACGTATTCAAATTAATTTCGATCTGATAAAAAATAGTATGTGCAACTCGTAGGAAAAGCACATTCCTAGTTACGAGTCACTCTCTGAGGAACAGCAAACGTATTTTTACATTATTTGTTGTAATTTTGAATCCAAAAAAATCCGTGGCGCTATTATTTTCCAATGAACAGTCAAGAGACCATCTTCAGAATAATTTAAAGATACAGATTAATAACCAACATTATTCCTGATTAATAACCAACATTATTCCTTTTCAGAATAGCGCGCGAAATTTGGGTTTATTTTTGGACACGAAGCTGAGATTTAAAGAGCACGTCACCTCCAAGCTAAGAATGGCATATGGTACATTAAAACTACTTTATTCACATAGACATTTTCTAAATCAGCAGACAAAGATAATGCTATGTAACTCCCTTATTTTATCAGTATTCAATTTCTGTGATAATATATATGGCCCGTGTTTAGATAGCTTGGATGTAAGACGAATACAAAAATTACAAAATTGTTGTTTACGCTTTGTTTTTGGCATTAGACGTGGTTATCATATCTCCCACAAGCTCAAAGAATTTAAGTGGCTCAACATGTATGACCGTCGAATACTTCACTTTACGTGTTTTATATATAAGGTTATAAAAAATAAATCGCCACCGTATTTATTCAAAAATTTTCGAACAGATGATCACAACTTAAATATTCGACGTAATATAATTCTTGCAATACAGCACACCGCAAAGAAATGTATAACAGATCATTTTCGTATAACGCTGCATTTTTAGTAAACAAATTTAAAATAAGTTACTAATTTCAACGAAAGCATTGTAACATTTAGAAATAAAATGAAAAAAAACTTCTTCAATAAGCCTACCCCATAAGTTATTTTTTCGCCCCTTAAAGTATATATTTGGTTGTGACCTTGCTGCATTATTTGTTGCTATGTTTCCTCTTTATCTGCCATCTTCTTTTTCCTTCATGTGTTTTTTTGTATGTTCTCGTCTCTTCCATCTTCCCGCAAGTGCTATGTCCTCTTTAGATTGATCTCGATCTTATTTTTTTTTAAGTTTAATAATATAGATAGATATTATATATAAAGTATAAAGTTTATATAGAGATTCTTTAGTTTTGTTAAAGTAGTAATGGATTTAGGTTTTTTTTTCTTCATTATAGGCCTCAACAGCTTCTAACTTTGCGTTAGAAAGCTGATTCAATGGCCTTTTAATCTCATGTATTGTATCTGGGTAGTTAATTTACAAACTGTATATTCTTTGTTTATTTTATGAGATTAATAAACGTCTTATTATTATTATTATTATTATTATTATTATTATTATTATTATTATTATTATTATTATTATTATTATTATTATATGCAAATGTGTATGGCTGGCTGTATCAAGGGAGGGCGAGAATATAAAATAGTATGGTTAATTTCCCGAATAGCCCTCCGCTCGCTTCGAGGCACAACCAAACCACACTAACCTATACTAGCGCAAATTTAAAAAGACACAAACATAACCTTAAAAAAATTAATGAAACAAGTCTCGTCACCGACGGGAATCGAACCCGGGCTGCGGGCCGCGCCGTATCACAAGCACAGGATCTGACCACTGCACTAAAAACCTGCTGAAGGCAATTCACTGGACCGTAGAGACACGAGTAAATAAAAGAGTTACGGAAATAGTGCGCGCGTACGCTTAGTTTCATTTGTGTAGCGTGCTACGCAGACGTTACTAATTTTGTCAGATATTGCTTATAAAGCGGCATCATTTGGTTTTCTTTTGGTTACATAGTAACTTTAAGGCGATTTTGTGAGGTTGGGTGTTGGTTGACACAGATGAAGATAATATAAAAGCCGGAAATAGAGATAATATAATAAATTTTTTATTTTTTTAGAATTTGTGCTTAGACATAATTTTAATTGGATGGCTAATGATTTTTTGTTGTACCAAATCCCATTATAGTCAAGAGCTCATAACGAATTTTCGGTGTTTGGTTTATTCTACAATTCGCACGGTGACCGTGATACCTTTACGATAAATAAATTGGGAACTAAAGCTCTCGTGGTCTTTCTTTGTACAGGATATCCGGATTTCGTTGTACTTGCGGGGTAGCTCCATTCATTTTAAAGTTAGCAGGGTACGGTTTTCTCAACACGTTGCTGCTTTTTTTGTGAAACGCAAGATACGGTAAACAGATTTTTATAGCCACCATCGTTTTTTAGAAACAGGGTTCTCCCTGAATTTGCACTTTTGGGGCATACCTCGTATTTTGAGAACGGTTAATTATATTGCAAAGGCAAAAACTGTATCTTATAATTATTTTAACGTACAATCAGTTTTTTCATAAAATTCATAATGCTCGAATACAGGGTGGGCCAACGAAAACTTTACACCCCGACTTTTCTGCTTTAAAATGAAAATTTGGAAAACCCTTCGATTTCTGATTCGTGCCTGTTTTCAACCTATACTCTATTTCGAAATGATGCGAAGTAATAAATCATTTTCTGATGGCTGATACATAGGCGTACATAATTACGTACATATACGTACATATTTTTAACTGTGGTGGAAATGTGTTCGCAAATGACGGGTGTTTCAAAAACGTCGATATATAAATTAAGGTGTGAACGAAAAAGTGGAGCTGTAAAACCACCTATACCATCTTCAGGAAGAAAGACGGTCCCTATCGATGAATACTACAAACTTATAATTAGAAGAACAGTACATTCCTTTTATTTTAATAAGGAAATACCAACCATCGACAAAATTTTAGGAGCCTTGAAGCAAGACCAAAATATGTCTCCAACGATAAGCAGGAAGAAATTGTGGGCAACTTTAAAACAAATGAATTTCAGCTGGGAAAAACAAAGCAGAAAATCGCTCCTAATCGAAAAAGATGAAATTAGGAGACATTACTTAAGACAGATAAAGCAGTTTCGAAGTGAGAATAGAAAGATTTATTATCTGGACGAAACATGGCTTAATGAAGGATATACGGTTGGGAAGATTTGGCAAGACAAAACTATTTCAAGTTTTCGTCAAGCATTCTTAGAAGGCTGGTCCACCGGACTAAAACCACCATCTGGGAAAGGAAAGCGACTGATTATTACACACCTTGGAAGTGTTGATGGTTTTGTTGATGGCGGTTTGTTAATGTTTGAGTCAAATCATTCTGGCGATTACCATGAAGACATGAATGGCGATGTGTTCGAAGAATATTTTGAACAAATGTTAGATCTCATTCCACCTAATTCTGTGATAGTGATGGACAATGCGAGTTATCATTCCAGAAAAGTTGACAGAATACCAACTAATTCATGGAGAAAAGCGGATATTATTCAGTGGTTTAGACAGAATAACATACCATTTGATGAAAGTATGGTGAAAAAGGAACTGTTGTCCATAGTGTCCTCAAATAAAGCTCGTTTCACCGAGTATGTAGTTGACAAAATTGCACAGAAACGAAATATTACTATTCTTCGTCTGCCTCCGTATCATTGCGAATTAAATCCCATTGAACTTGTTTGGGCCCAAGTAAAGAGTTATGTAGCAAGGAGAAACCCGACGTTTAAAATGAAAGATGTTAAAGTTATCTTTGAGGAATCTTTAAAAAATGTCGATTCTGAAAAATGGCGTAAGTGTATTGAGCATGTTATAAAAGAAGAAGAAAAAATGTGGAAACTAGACCATTTAATTGACCTAATTGTAGAGCCTTTAATTATATCCTTGGAACATGACGAAGATTCGACGGATTTTTCTGACGACGAAAATGATATACCATAGTTCTCTACATAACTGTTTACACAAAATCGCAATTCTTATACCTTATTATATAAATATTATATGTGATAAAATGTTACAGTAATACTAACTGTTTTTGAATATACATAAATAAGTGAATAAATAAAAGTACTTAGGTAAAACAGGTATTTTAAATTAAATACCCAAACGTACGCTACTGCAGGTAGAAAATGGCCCCTTTGCTAATAAAGCCTATTGTTTGCAGCGGGATTGCCATACAAAACAGGGTGGAATGGTTAAAATATAATACAGCAGGCTATAACAGCTGTGGCTAAATATTTAGAAATCACAAAAATTTATTTGACCACTCTGTTAGCGTTTTGCATTTATAAGTAGGTTTTATTACTCCGCACCATTTCGAAATAGAGTATAGTCACTTCGGCCCCCAGAGGGTGATGGAGCTACACTCCTATAATTTGAAATGGGTTAAAAAAGGAGTCGAGTGGTATCTCATTTTGAAGGTCTTTTGAACCTTATTACAACTTCCGAATTTGACGTCTCTACGCTCATACCCGTTTATGTGAGACCTTGTCAAAATATAGAAAAAGTATTTATTTCTTTATTAATTATTACTTAACTAATGAGAGCAGTGACTACAAAGTTAGTAGATGTAATCAGCGTCACCCCAATTACAATGATTGAGTAATACTTTATTTCGAAGGCCATTTGACCCTCATTACATCTACCAACTTTGTAAAAATAGTTGCTAGCTCTTATAGTTAATTAATTATTAATGAAGAAGTAACACTTTTCCAAAATGTTGACTAGATATCACATAAACAGAAATAAGAGTAGAGACGTCAAACTCGGCAGTTGTAATAATGGTCAAAAGATTTTTAAAATGAGGTATCAGACGAGCGAAAGGACATCCACACCACAGTTCCGTTATGGAGCTTAATTAAACCAATAGAAATACACAAAAGTGACAGAATTTATGAAATTTGAAAAATGTAAAAACAAAGCGAGTAACTTTTTCTGCTAAATTAGAACTGATTTTAGGCATGCCTTGGGTTAGCTTGGGTTAATTTTAGTTAGTTGAACCCCGGAAGGGATATGCGTTTTCTCTTGCTGCGCCCATTAACTGTGGTGTGGATGTACTATTGCATCAGACGACACCCTTTTCAATTTAAAATTTTAGAGGAGCTCATCACCCCTAGGGGTTGAAGTAACAAGGTTGAAAATATTCACAAGTGTTCCCATAGAATCAGAAATCGACGGTTCCGAGCGATCCAAATTTTCATTTTAAAGCCGGAAAACCGAGGTGTAAAGTTTTCATTAGCGCAGCCTGTCTAGACTGAATTTTTGGTTTTCTTAAATGGGAGACCCTGTAGGTATATTTTTTCCTCGTTGTATACAGTAATGATTATACGAGTATAATATTCGATAATATTTAGAACTCGGTTCCCAATTTATCTATCCTTAATCGTTGGAGTACTAATTGCCCATTAAATCAAACACTATAAATGCGTTATAAGCTCTCCGACTATCAGAAATATTAGCGATATGCACAAAAATGGAACACTCTACAGTCCACTGCTTTTTCGAATATTTATTTACATTCTCATGCAGTCCCATGCAGTCGGTGCAGTCACCTAGCATATTTATGCAATCAATGCAGTCAAATGCAATAGGTGTACAAATTTTAGTGAGTAGAAGTTGATTTTATCCAAACTTTGCATGCATCAAAATTATTTTCAATATAAAAATAACTACTACCAAAAACATATAATAGTATATTATGATATAAGTGTATAAGAGGGCCTTTAAAGCACGCGCGACATATTTCAAAACACGACGCGCAGCGGAGTGTTTTGTAAGTCGCAAGAGCTTTAAAGGCCTCTTATACACGTATATCATACGCTATTTTTTATTACGAATGCATCATAATCTCAAAAATGTTTTAAATATTAAACTTAAGGGATATATTGACGAATATATTAATCTGTCACATTTGACGTGATCAAATGTTGCTATAGCAACCTTTAAAAAAGTAGGCGCATCATAAACATCATTTTAAGCACGCTGCAGCGTGCGATAATCGTTGATTATGATGCATGCGTAATAAAAAAAAAATATGTCTTTGACTATTACCAACAACTTGAAGGCACGGCAGTGGGCAACTGTTCATCGCCGTTCTTAGCTAATGAAATTTGAGCGTGACCTGTGGGATGCCAGGATTGGTTCCTTTTAGTTCCGCTTGATTAAGCATTAGCTTAAGCATTAGTATAAAAGAGAGTTAGGTAGATTTTAGGTTTAGTTTTAATCATCTCCTGATGATGCTAACATGTGTAGCGAAACGCGTGTCGAGTGCAAAAATTCTGTTTCGGTATTGTGGATAGAACTCTGTTTTAGTGCATTTTGCCGAAGGTTCTAAACTCCAACATAGTTTAAATGGAGCTGTGCGTATCAAATACGATATTTATTCGCCCTTGAATGGCATGATGGTTTATAACACAGTGGCGTGGAATATTAATATATTAAGATTCAAATCGACGGATTTGCTAACTTGTTCAATTGGTTTTTGAACGCCTTTTAATAATAAGTATTAATTTTTTCAATACTTCGATTTGTACGAACATTTTACGAAAAAAAGGTAGTAATTATTATATTCAAGCTTTGACTGGAAATAATTTTACTTATATAGATGCTAAAATGTTAATGAAGTGAATCCGTGAATGTTAGAATTATGAGGGAAAAAGGGACTATCGTATGTATTTATTATGGAAGGTCTGGAGCACCCCTGAAAAAGAAAGGGGCGCATTGGGCATGAACTGATCGTGCAAGTACGATAACTTCCAGAACTTCCAATAACACAAACCGAGCCAATAGGATTGTAGAAAATTTCTGATCCGGAGAAACAGTAGGTAATTTTGCGGAAAATTTATAAAATAACAATTACTTTAAAGAACAAGAATCAGGCGTATTTTAAAAATGGGACATAATCTGAAAGTATTTAAGAAGCCTTATTTCCAGAAACTTTTATTACAAGGCTACATCAAAGAAGTTTCAAATAAATATATTTTGTTATACCGCCAGAAAATATTTCCCGTACGACAGCATATTAAACAGAGTGGACTCGCATATTGATACAGTTGTTAATTTCCTTCTAAGATTGTCCTGCATCAGTGTGGTGCCCGTTCTAGGAAACACAAGATTTATCTTTTTGTTACGTTTGGAGAATAATTGCCAAAGGAATATTTTGTTGTGCACGTTACCAGAAGTAGAATAAATTACTAATAATTTTATCCTAAAGTAAGATTGTACATCGGCATATACGTCAAGAAGCAAAATAAATTATCTTAGTAAGAATATTTCAGTTTTAATTAAACCTCAGGATTGGTCGCCTAATATCCCTGATCTAAAACCCGTTGAGTCACAGGTGGACAAAAAGTTTTTTTTTTGATGTAACATAAAGCTGAATAGCATATTATGGTAGAATGGACGTATCCAAATACAGAAATGAGAAAAAAAGTTGTAATACGTAAGGTTTTCTCGTTACATTTATGGGTGATTTTCAGTAACTTTTAAAATACCATGTCCCTGGGGTATTAAAACAAATGTTTTTATATTAGCCATAATTGTTTTTTACATTTGACTTGACAGGCAAATTTTTTATCGATTTATAATACTAAAAGTGCGCTACCTTATAAATTTAAATTTTAATTTGGGTTTTGAATCTCCTGTTTCACATGACCATGACCGTCGTATGTCCCTGGAGAAAAATCCAATATTCGCGACATTCTAGGAATATATTTAAACTATTAAGTCCCCAAAGTAAATGATATTTAAATAGTTTTGGGTTTTTTGTATTATAAAATTGTCTTGAATAGCCCTAAATGTTAATGTTTGGGCTAAAAATAATAAATGAATGTTGTCCCGACGTTTCCTTCACATGACCGTAGAAGAAGTTTTAGGTTATCTATTCGTCGCTAGATATGGTACTGCATGTATGAAGTAAAATAGTTTATTACTGCAAATGGCGACAGTTAATTGGGGTTCGATTCGAGATATAGTTACAGTTCTTGTGGTGTATTTTGATATAAAAAACGTAAGTTGAAGTTTTTCGTATTTTTTCTATCAACATGACCGTCTATAGTGATAAAACATCGGTCATAAATAATAATAAATTGCTAGCTATGTTTTGTTGTTGTCGGTTGTTTGCCGGTGGAAATTCTAACCTAAAATTCACAACATGGGGATACGTTCAATTCTGAGCAACTAAAAATATGTGAAACCTCATGACCGTCGATCTCATGACCGTCGTAGGGCTATTAAAGTTGAAATGCGACGGTCATGTTAAACGTGCGACGGTCATGTGATTTTTTTTTTTTATATAAGTAAGTGTATTTTATATGTTTGTATTAAGATTTTATTGGTCTTTATATATTTACCAAAATTTATTAATTTGGAAAAGATGAGCCAAACGTGTAGGGTTTTCCCGTATATTTTAGTACCCACTTTGTTGGATTATTTGAAAAGATGATAAATACAAAAGGTTCATATTTCTTCTTGAATCGTTTGAATATCCTATCAAACATCCAAAAATATTCCTGCTAACGTCAAATTTTAGGTTGTCATTTTTTTTTAATGGTATATTGCCTGTTTAAACGAACATTTTTGCTCCTAACTTCAAAAATATATACTTGCTAGATATTTGCTAACCTTTAACATTGCTAAGGCACCATATTAAACGTATTCAATTAAATTTACTTTGATTTAATTGACTACATTTCTTATGGTGCCTTAGCAATGTTTGAGGGTAAATATCTTAGGAACGGCTAAAGTAAATATCGAAAAAGTATATATTTTTGAAATCAGGACAGGGGGAAAAGATCTTTCGGTTAAACAAACAACATTTAAAAAAATTCAACCTGTCAAAATTTGACGTTTGCATTAATATTTATCATTTTTGTTAAGGTATTCAAGAGATCCAGGTAAAAAATTAAACTTTTGTATTTACCATTTTTTACCTCTTATCAAATAACCCTTTTAGGTGAGTGCTAAAATATACGAGAAAACCCTGTACGTTTCTTTTTTTAACAGAATTATGGATGCTACAGTTTCCTCGTCGAATTTTGAAAAATACGAAGCATTGCGGATAAAACTAAAAGAAATGAAGGAAAGTGCTTTAAGAAAGCAATCTGAATTAAAGACTGGTAAGAAGAACAAAACAAAAATTCGACTAGAAGCCAAGCAAGAAAAATTAAAGAAACTAACCAAAAAAATAACTACATTGTCTGAAGAGAGAATTACAAAGAGTCATATGTTACCTAGCATTTCGTCGTGCAAGTCTAAAAATACTCCACCAGTACAAAATAATAAAATAACCAGAAAAGAAGAGAAAAATATTACACCAACTTACCCAAAAATACTTGTAATAGAACCGTGGATAGAACATCCGATAAAGTGAAGAAAAGGAATACACCCAAGAAAATTAAAACTACTAGTGACCTAAAATTACACGACAAAAAAAAGCTGAAGCTAAACGAATTGAGAGACAAAGAATTAGGGCAGATCCAGAAGCTTATGAGAGAATGAAGGCTTAGTGAGAAAGAAGTAGAAAAAGAAGAGAGAGTGGAACACTGAAAAGTATTGCTGAAAAAAGTCCAAGAGAGCAACGGATGCAAAGAAAACAACGGAACGTAGCAAATAGAAGGTACTACGCTCGAAAAAAATCAGAAAACGCTAACAGAGAATTGCATTTAGAACAATCTACAAAAACTTCTACTAGAAAAGAATCGGGTCGAAAAAGGTTTTGCCAACAGATCAAAAGCCTGGAGAGCTTTGCAGAAAACAGAGACTGATTTAAGGACGACCGTTAAAGCTGTTGAGAAATGGAAGAAGAAATACTTCAGATTAAAACAAAACTTAAAGCACAACAATTATCAACACCGGAAAAATTGTTGCTGACACCTTAAAAGATGGACAGGAACAAATTAAAAAGAAATATTGTTCGGAGAAGTGTTAGTTAAACAAATGAAAGAAAATGCAAGCTCACATAGTAAAAGACAGAAGTTGGCAGATTGTCTTTCAGGAGAAGTAATTAAAAAGTTCAAGATGAAAGAAGAAACCAAAAAAATATTTCATTGCACCGACAAACGCAGGCAAGAAGAGATTTAATAGTAACGACAAAAAGAATGTAATTTTTAAGGGCACACGCCACAACAGTGAGGCATTTTCTGGAAGCAGACGCATAAGTACTAATGTATGTATAAGTAGAATTTTCTGCAACTTGTTTTTTCGAATAAAAGTTTTTCGTTCCATAAAATTTATGCATAATAACAACTTCAATTAAAAGCCGTCGCACCAACAACATGACCGTCGCAACAACAACATGACCGTCCCATACTTTTTTCGTAGTTTCTAACTGCCAAGTTAGGTAATATTTGAGTGAGTTACCTAAAAGAAAAAAGTCAGTAGAACTAAATACGAACAAATTTTGTTTTTTCCAAAATTAAATCAGAATCTTAAAAGATACTGAAAACCACTCTTATAGAACCACATTTAATGTTACAATATCTGATGTGTATAGAAAAAAAATATTTAAGGTTTTTTTAACCGTATATATCGACTTTATTTAGTTTTACACCTATTAAACGTACTTTACATTTAAGAAAAACACCAAGATTAAAAATGTTGACTTAAAATGGCTAGCCGGAACTGGGACCTGGAGTAAAAGTAGGGTCGTTCGGGTGTTCTTCGGAGCTGCCTGATGATGCGTTGTGTCCGGTATCTTCCAAAACAACATTTTGCGGATCTAAAGGTGCGATCGGCACTGGTACATCTGCATTATGAGGAACAGGTCGCATTGCAGATCGCAAATTTGGATAGTCGATCTTGTGCTTTCCCTTCTTGAAATAACCTTCAGTCTTTGTCAGGCAAACATAGCAATCGTCTAAATGATTAGTGCATGGTTCTCGCCATACTATAGGGACTGCAAAAGGCATGCGTTTTCTCTTCCCATTCATCCACTGCACCAATGATACGCTACAACTAACACAGTACACATGGGGAGCCCACTGCTTGTCTTGATCTCCAATTAAAACACCAAAATATAGCAAGTAGGCTTTTTTAACACTTTCAGAAAATGGCCTGGCTTGTGATTTCACCATAAATTCTCCACAAATATAACAAAAGTTGTCAGGAGAGATTTTGCAACTGCGGCGCGTTTGTCTCGACATTTCCGTCCTTAAAACACTTTGTTATCTACACACAGAGAACCTCTCACTTCGAAACTCAACAGAAGACTGATTTCTAACCTTAATTTTATGTCTACTATTGTAATGTAAACAACACAGTTCAGCACTTCCGATTCGTCTTCGGTCGAGTGTAGACGCGTTCGGTGACGGCTCTTTGAGCGCCATTGGCACAGGCCATTGAGCGACACGTGGCAAACGTTTAGGGACCGTTTTTCTCCCCGAGGAAGAACCGGATGTCATAGCCAGCGTAGTCTGTGCCTTTCATAGCTTAGCCAGAAGCAATTCTGTGCCTTTCATAGTTTATAGCCAGAAGAAATACCCATTCACGCCGGTACCCAGGCCGGGAGGGACCGGATGTCCCTGTGGGACCATTTCTGTCTGTGCAATTCAGTAGCTTATATTTGTGCAAATTTCGATGGTCACGTGATGGTTTAGAGCCAGACACTACGTGGTGATAAAGTAATGGAGCTGGCAATTGCCTAGGAGCAACGCCATAATCAAAACCTGGAACCTGGAACACAGTTCAGGTACTTTTCCTGTTATAAAATGCATCCTTTGTAACCGTCCCCTCATTACATTGACTTCTCGCTCGACTACCTGCAAATGTAAAAGGGTCTGAGCTATTGAAAAGTGGTACGTGCTAGGGCTTTAGAAATATTTTGCCTATTATTAGAAGGGTATTACCATTTTAAAAATAGAGATCTGCTTTGTGTTACTAAAATCTTGTCGACCTGTGATTAGAAAGTATTGCCTTATTTAAATACCGCTATTACTTGAGTTGAAGGTTTAGGATCACCAGACGTTCGCCAGAATTTCCCTAAGATACTAATGTCGAATTCATAGGACAGTGACGTTAGGACACTACAAAATGTAGTAAACAATAAATGTGGTTGTATTCATAAGTTAATTGTATGTACATTTCTATAAATATATTGATTGATTGTTTTTATTGAATTGTCCATATTATTACAGCATATCTTACTTTATCAAAGAAATTCAATTGCGTTCATTTCTTTGATAAAGTATCAAAACTAGGCGACAATGTTAGAAACTACTAGTTTTTTCCAAACGTGTCTAGACGATATTACTTACTTATTTTATTGGCATTTCATTTTTAAAACGAGCTGTTATACATCACTTCAATATAAACTCAAAATTTCAAAGCCCAAACAAAAATTACTTTGAAAAGTGTTGTAAGCATATGATTTTCAAAAAATCCTTAAAATCTACTCGAAAATTTCAGCATAAGAATATGCTACTTAAATTTGGCCCACCGTGCCACCATCCATTATATGGATACATATAATGTTGTAAAATAGGATAATTACAACAACCTTCCTACTGGGTGAAACGATCAGTTTTCGCGCAACCAGTGGCTGCTCGTGACAAACGTTAAAGGGATCGAGGGCTCACACATCCGGACACATTTCAATATTCCCTGTCTTTTGGTCATTGATACAACAAATTATTAAACAATATATATAAATACTTAGGTATATATGTATGTTTATATATAAGGTGCGTTCATGATTAAGCACAAGTTTTTACAGCTCACTGACCTTCATATTAAATATTAATTATATTAATCAATTAATCAACAACTTTAAAAACACAGTTTTTGTTTCCTAAACATACAAACTAAATCATAAACGTAAAAACCTTCGACAAAAATTGGCACCAAATAATAATAAATATAAACAGCAATTTAATTATGAGGCAATAACCTTACAATAGATTAAAAAATATTAAAAATTAATCCAATTTAAAAATATTTAAAAAAATATTAATACTGATTGTCTTAGTGAAACATCTGAGGACCACCGACTTTGCTCGTGGTTATACCTATCAAATAGTTGCCTTGAAGATACAATTATTCCAGTACGATTACGGTTTTACTAAACCATTTCATAAGAATTTGTCTGCATCCAGGGAATCACTCCTGATAAATTATTGCTCCTGGCAAATAATTTTTGTCACGTTTCTCTAGTAAGTACACGTACGATAACCATTTTTTCTGTAGAAAAATTACTTTTCTTGAAAGGAGAGGAGTTCTCTTTTAATTTAATAAGCACAAAGCTCTGCTTTAATAAGTTTCGAACGCCAACAAAAATTTTGCTTTGTTTCGGTGAAAGCTTAATAATCATTTGTAAGGTAAAAACTAGTTTTTTATTACGCATGCATCATAATCAATGATTATCGCACGCTCCAGCGTGCTTAAAATGATGTTTATAATGCGCCTACTTTTTCAAAGGTTGCTATAGAAACATTTGATCATGTCAAATGTGACAGATTAATATATTCGTCAATATATCCCTTAAGTTTAATATTTAAAACATTTTTCAGATTATGCTGCATTCGTAACAAAAAATAGCGTATGACATACGTGCATAAGAGGCCTTTAAAGCCCTTGCGACTTAAAAAACACTCCGCTGCGCGTCGTGTTTTAAA
Organism: Pissodes strobi; assembly: GCA_016904865.1. Taxonomy (NCBI): domain Eukaryota; kingdom Metazoa; phylum Arthropoda; class Insecta; order Coleoptera; family Curculionidae; genus Pissodes; species Pissodes strobi. Next base: position 22,138 of record MU189845.1, on the reverse strand, counting down.
ATATGTCACGCGTGCTTTAAAGGCCCTCTTATACACTTATATCATAATATACTATTGCGCTTGTTTATTTGCAAAATCTGAAATATCTCAACAATTAGTGAGGTTAGGTAAGTATACTAATTGGACATTAAAGAAGATTAGGAGAGAATATACGATTATCATAATAAGAGGGCAATCAATGAAGAAAAAAATAGGAAAAAACTGCTGTTTTCAAATAAAAAAATATTTTCAAAAAATCGTTTCTTGAACTTTTTCTTAATTTTGACATTAAAGTCATTGTATCGTTTTTCTTCCTACAAGGGTAGGAAGGGAGGGTTAGTTTGGGTAAATGATCTTATTTGAACAGTAGAACAGTAATATAAACCATAATAGAAGTGCGAAATTAAAAAAATAAAATAAAATAGGTACCTATTATACCAATAATAATATTTTGTAACTATCGCAAAAACTCGAAGCGTCGATAAGAATGTTTCCGGCTTGGGTGCTCTAATTCTATTAAAGTAGGGCCAAGTCCAACATCGTGTTCTAAAAACTAACAACTTGCTCAATTTTGACGAAATAAGCAATCCAGTTAAATTGAAACAATCTGGTTTCCCTCAGGTGTTCAATATTAGTATAGTTTTGTACTCTCTGTGATTGTATCACAGCAAGTTTTATAGCCATCGGAAGGGAGTCAAAAGAGGAATTACAAATTTTACATCTCAGCAGATATAGGGTTCCAAAAGGGCACGAGTGGTTTATAGTAGCTTAAGCAGATTCTGATAATGTTTTGGTATGTAGTATAACCCATAAAGATTCAGAAATCAAGATCAGAAAGAATCGCTGACATTATCAAGGAAGTCAGGATCGGACTTGCCATTACTCACGGACCCAAAACTATGACAGGATTAACACCGGATTGATTACATACTTTGGACAATTTTCTTAAAAATGTACTTTACATTTATTTTAAAAAATTCAACCATTTGCTATAAAAATAAGTTTGTTTGCGTCTAACTTTTTTTTTATGGCAGTGGCACACACACTAAAGGGAGACCCTATGGCGCTCGACGAGCGGTGTGTGTGCGAAGATGTTGATTGACACGGCTCTTGAATATTTGTAAGTTGTAATTAGTGGGAAACAGATGTTCTGGGAGTGAGTTCCACAGTGATGCAGTGCGCCAGACAAAGGAGTTCTTGTAAAGCGATGTTCTAGGTGTTTTCAGTTGTACGACGAACTGGTGCGCTCTTGCCGTCTGCCGTGACTATCTGACAGGAGCTGCCAGTGGCGGGATGAGGCGGACCAAATCCTGAGAACATCTGCCGTGAAAGTATCTGTAAAACAGAGATATCTCGGCTACATGTCTGCGGTGTTCCAGACTATCTAGATTCCGGGTCAACTCCGGGTCGCCGCCGAGACGCACAGCTCTCTTCTGAATGGAATCCAGCAGCTTTAGGGTGTGCTTTGGTGCGGCATCCCAGATATGTGAGCAATATTCTAAGCACGGTCTTATTTACGCTTTGTAGAGCAAGAGCAACTGCTGCGGTGTATAGAGTTTTTTGTTGCGAAATAGCGCACCAAGCTTCTGGGAGGCTGATTTTGCGATGTTAGCAACGTGGTCATACCAGGACATATTGCTGTTGACCGAGATACCCAGCAGTCCGATTGACGAGGATGAAGGAATGGTCGACCCTGCCATAATGATGTCAGGGCCCGCTGTATTGGCCCTCTTAGTAAACGTGGCTGCTTGGGTCTTTGCTGCATTGAACTGAACCAAATTTCGGTCGCCCCAAGTTTGAACTTTCTCCAGGTCTTGATTAATTGCTGCAATCTGCTCCTGTCTGCGGTGATGAGTCTCAGTCGCTGGTAAGGGTTTTTCTGATCTAAAGTGGGAGACAAGGGTACTGTCATCCGCAAAACTGTAAACAGGATTATTTGTTTCGATCAGCAGCATTAATATAGATGAGGAACAGAGTTGGTGAAAGTATTACGCCCTGAGGCACGCCCGCGTTGATGGTGAATGTGTCCGAGATGTGTCCATCGACTGCAACGTGCAGAGATCGGCTCTTAAGGAAACTGGCAAGCCACCTGCAGAGAGAGGCTGACAGTCCGAAGGACGGTAGTTTGTTGAGCAGTCCGTCATGCCAAACTCTGTCGAATGCCTTTGAAATATCCAACGCAATCGCTCCAGACTCTCCGTAGTTCTCAATTACCCTACTCCATATATGAGTGACATAGGCCAATATATCTCCTGTCGGTCTCTCTTTGCGAAAGCCGTATTGATTATCGCTGATTATTTTGTTATTCTCGAGGTACTTGAGTAGTTGCTGATTGACTACACGTTCCATGACTTTGGAGATTATTGGAAGCAAGGCAATTGGACGATAGTTTGAGGGCGTGGTTTTCTTGCCTTTTTTTGGAACAGGTTGCACTCGAGCGACTTTCCAAGACGATGGGTAAATCCCTTTTCCGTAAGACACAGAAAAAAGCCTGGAAAAAACGGGTGTTAGTTCGTTGGCGCAGTTCTTTAATACGATGGCAGGTATTCCGTCCGGTCCTGATGCCTTTTGCGTATCTAGATTTTTAAGGATTTTACGCATATCACGGTGATGAAATTTGACTTCTTCCATGGTAGTGTTGATGTTCGATATGGTGGGGAGAGTCTTGCCTTGGGGGACGTCTAAGGTAGAGTGCGAAGAAAACATTTTGGCGAGCATGTTTGCTTTTTCCTTGGCTGTAGTCGCCGTGATGCCACGTTCGTCTGTCAAAGGTGGGAGAGACGTTTCTGTAAAGTTGTTACTTACTGCCTTTGCTACCGACCAGAAATTCCTGGAGCCACTGGGGCATTGCAAAAGTTTATTCCTGATCCTTTGATTGTGTTTGTCCTTAGTTTCGTCGATAACACGCTTGCATTCGTTTCTCGCTTCGACAAAATAATTGCGATTTTCAGCGGTCTGATTTTGCTGCCAGTACTTGTAGGCTTGCTGTTTCCTACCCACAGCTCTTTCGCATCTTCTATCGAACCAGGGCTTTCCTTTTGATGGTAACTTGAGGGAATTTGGGATATCTGCTTCCATTCCTGAGGAGATTACTTGCGTGATCTTTTCGCAGCAGACTGACGGGTCGTCAGCGCCAAAGCAGACGTCGAGCCAAGGAAAATCCAGGTAGAACTCCCTTAGATCGTCCCAGTTTGCCGAATTGTAATGCCAGATTTTGCGAGGTAATGGTGGATCCTTCTGTATGAGTGGCAATTCACAAACCGTTGTAATAAGTTTGTGGTCGGAAGTACCTAATGGTGGACCAACTGTAACTGTGTACTGGTCAGGATTGGTGGTTAGAAAAAGATCCAGGAGGGCGGCGAATTCACCCCTCTCTGAGATTCGAGTTGGTTCGTCTACAATTTGAGTAAGCCCGCAGCTGATGGCGAATGCTTCAGCCTCTCTACCTTCGTTGTCGGTCTTGTTGTGATGATTGAGCCAGTTGGTGTTCTGGGCATTGAAGTCTTCCAGAACGATTATTTCTGAACTGGGGTGATCAACCTGTATTGAGTCAAAAGTGGTAGCTAGTGTTGAAAAGAAGCTTTGGTAGGCTCTATCGCTCGGAGGGCGATAGAGACAACATATAAACCTGGTTAATCCCTTGGCGGTGAACTTGAGCCACATGACGTCAAGGTTGTTCGGTTCGAGTGTTTCCTCGCGGTGACATGAAAGGTCGCTTCGGACAAAAAGGCATATTCCGAACTTATGTCTAAATCGGGTATGTAAGTCGTAACCAGGATAAGGGTAGTTCACTGTTGTTGTTGTAGAACATACTTGTGTTTCTGTAAGGGCTAGTATGTGTGGTCTACTTGCTTGTCGATGTTGGTGTACCGAATTTATGTTTGTGTTTAGGCCTCTTATGTTGCAGAAATCAATTCTAAATTGGTTCGGTATCTTTGCTGTCTGTGAAATGCGGAATGAAGGGCTCCCAGGGCCACCCAGCGCCCGGAGATCCGAATGGCCGGGGAGTTTACCTCCGGAATATTTTGATCCTGGAAGCACCATCATGTCCATATTATTATATTCCTACTGTGGAACCCGGAACCACTAGCGCGGAAACGGAACGTGATTCGGGAAAACCACTTTGCGCCTCCCAGTTCTGGTGGGGGGGTCTTTCACCGGACGATGCGAGTAGGCGTATGCATCTACCACCTAGGGCCGCTTCCACTGGATGCATTTGCCTCAGACTCTTTCCTTTGGTGGTCCCTAGTCTGACAGGGGTAAAAATAGGGTTTGTTGGGTCACTCCCTAGTGATCAGCTCCAGACTTTGTACTTTGGTGTTCTCCAGCCTGGAGGAGGACGATGGGATTTGATGGGCCACATCCCGTGGCAACTCAGAATGGCGGGGGCGTCACTCCCCGTAATCAAACTGCTCTCACCAGTTTGACGTCCCTGCCAGCTAATACAATGCAGCCCCTCTTGTCACAAACTGTTATTGATCAGCCCCAGACTTTGTACTTCGGTGTTCTCCAGCCTGAAGG
>MU189845.1:0-17628 GCA_016904865.1 Pissodes strobi | reverse complement strand
TTGTCACAAACTGTCATTGATCAGCTCCAGACTTTGTACTTCGGTGTCCTCCATCCTGGAGGAGGACGATGGGATTTGATGGGCCAGATCCCGTGGCAACTCGAAATGGCGGGGGCGTCACTCCCCGTAATCAAACTGCTCTCACCAGTTTGACGTCCCTGCCAGCTAAGTTCTTGCAGATACACTTAATTCAAATAAATTGGAATTCCACAATGAAGACTATTAATATAAGAATTGTGAAAATTATAAAAACTAAATTAAATAATGGAGCTCCGTTCCTGTGCAGAATATGCTGACATGCATTTGATTTATGGGTAGGTATGCACAATGCAATTCTCTGGAAGCAAGAAGAATTTATGCCGAGAGATATCCAAATTGAAATTGCCATATAGAAAAATATTTAACAGAAACCAGTAAAATAATAAATTAAAACAGAAATGTGCTTAAATCAACCGTTAAAATCCACTTTAGGAAATATTTTGCCACGTCATGGTGGCAAAGAGCCTCCGAGGAGACAAGAAATCCTGAGTCAAAAGAACAAATTCTTGATAAGATTTCTGACAGCCTAAGAATGCTCATAGCTGAATTAGACATAACAAAATGGGTTGTAGGTACATTAAATCTTCAAAGAAAAATAATTGTTTCATCCTTCCCATATTCAAAAGGTTCACGCAATGTTTCCAGATGATTATCATGCAAGACTTATTTTACTCAAACTGGTGTATACATCAATTTAGAGAAATTCCACATTTTATTACAAATAATTCATTTGTGGACGAAGCTGGCTTCACAGGAGACCGCGTTATAAATTCTCATAATTTTGATATTTGGCATGAATGAACATCCCATGCGTAACGTGTGTTCGGGGATTATTATTTAATTTGGCCTTCCGTTTTGGAAATTCACTGTACTTACACTCTTTGCAACAAAATCTAATTAATCCTATAAAGGGACTTTACATTAGGTGCAATGCAATCTGAAAAATTGCAGTCAAATTATAGCACGCACAAAAAATGAGCGCTCGCAGGTGAAACGTGTACCTATTAATAAATAATTTCAAACTTAAAAATAGTGCCGGTAGTAACTCGCAAAAATCGTATTTAACAATAAATTTTGAATAGACTAAACTAATTTCCGTCGCTCTTAAATGCCGCCTTACCCTCAAAATCCCTTTAACGATATTTTCTTCGGAATCTTTGAATTCGTCATACGCTGGCGAGAGACTGAAAGCTCAGCTTCTGATTTGTTCGTCAAACTATCAGGGTGGATGTTACTGAATGTGTGGAGTATTGTTTCCATTACTTCAAATATCTTATCAATTTCGGCATAAGTGCGATCCAAGCATTCCAACATACTACGTTTAAGTTCTTGTTCAATTGTTAAATCCGCATCTTGCACTTCTTCCCCTGGCATATTTTTTTTCCTTCTTATTCTTTTGAAACAGAAATATCCATATTTGCGCACGATTCTTTGGCATATATAATTGACTTTTCTACATGTTCATTTCTATATTCCTGTAAAAAAGCTTTAAGGGTTTTAACAGGGTTCCCAGCGACTTGGAAAATTGTGTCAGGGAAAAGTCAGGGAATAGTCTAAATTTGCCTAAAAGTCAGGTGATTTTGCTGAATAATCTGAAAAAAGTCACTTGAAAATCAAATTGTCCAATTAAAATTAATTTAAACTTTTAAAAACGTCCCTGTACGCACTGGCTGCCCCCCGTAAACCCAAGGTGCAAGGCCGCCTGACGCTACAAGACAAGCGTAGGTTTGTTTGTCCTCATTATACAAGGCCTCCTACATAGGTGGCTCTGCGTTTAACCTGGAAATAGAAAAGGAGAGTAAGGAGACGAACCAAATATAGTAATTTGTTGATTAATATTTCCACCAATTGCAGTTGAAATAACCCAGCCCTATCCTGCATATTTTTTTCTGATTTTCAATATTGTTTCTTAAGCCTATTTATTTTACTACTTATTATTTAATTCTACATTGCCTAATTAAAGAAAAAAAAAACAAAAATATTCCGAATTTAAATCATTACCATGAATAAATATATCCGCTAAAGGCATACAAAGGAAACGCGTTAAGGTTTAGAGCACAGGCGCGAGCCCGGCAGCGTATAAGCACGACGGTAGACGCGCCGCGGGCATTCAGATTTGAGATTCAGAATCGAGATTTCAAAGCTTAGGTAAAAAAGAGTCTGACAGATGGTTGCGGGATCGTGGAGAGTTTGATCATGAGGCAAAATATGATTCGTGAAAGACACAGAGTGGGTGACGCTGGGCTCACGAATTTCAAAATACAGTGGCTTAATTCGCCATGGCTTCGCGGACATTCTCCCAGCTGCAACTATGAGTATAGGTATGTACTTCAAAGCTAGCTAGAACTAATGTCCATAGAGTGGTGGAAAGTTTGGTCACGGAGAAAATCATGAGTCTTGAACGACGCAGGGATCGCAAGTTTCTTAGTTCGTGGTTCTAACAATCCGCGATTCCGCAAGTACCTCTCGGACCTTATACGTGTCCCTATATGGCGAAACCATGTGGGTACATGTATTTCAAGATCTAGCCGGGACGAGTGTCCATAGAGTAGTGGTAAGTTTGGTCACGGAGAAAATTGTGATTCTTGAACGACGCTCAGTGGGTGACGCAGGGGTCGCAAATTTCAGACACAGTGGCTTAATTAGCCATATGACCCTGCGGATATTCTCCTAGCGGACTAATGTCCGTAGAGTTGGTCACGGAGAAAGTTGTGCTTCGTGAACGACGCTGAGTGGGTGACGCAGGGGTCGCAATTTTCATAAACAGTGGCATAATTCGCCAAGGCTCTGCGGATATTCTCCTAGCCGCAACATGGACGTGTGTTGTGTCACGTGAACAACGTACCACAGGGCATGTATATAGCATCATTAATTTAAAGCTCAAGTTTAGCCAATATCACGAACTAAAGTTTATAAGTAAAAATGCCGCGATCCACAAGAAATCATCCAACCATCCAAGCTGAAGGAGAAATGGACAAAAACAACGTATTCATGTGTACTATTCCAGGAGAGAACCAATTATATTACGCAGAATTTATACTCTCATTATTTTAATTTCAGGAAACTCTATATTCTGGTGGCACGTACATACGGGGTCGATACCATTTTTTCTTGTCGCAAAAGTAGGTAAAATTTCGGCTAGAATCATGGAGGACCGTAAATCGTTAAAATCTCTTCAAATAAGGCATGGCTCTAATTTGTGTATTATATAGTGAATAAGTAACGATTTCAAGTGTAAATGCAATCAAAATTCACGCAATAGGCAATCTAATTAACTCATAAAACCAACGGATTACTGACAAAAATAAAACAGACTTATCTTTCTATTACCTCGAGGGCCGGTTAATAGACGAAAGTTGTAAATCGTTTGCCAAGAAAACATCTGGGCACTGATACGACAAATTTCGTTAGATGCAATAATTGGTCGACAGAATGACCACAGTTATAATAGGGCTTTTTACGAAAAGAATAGCAGCACAGCTGATTTAAAGCAAGTGTATAGTTACTACTTAGATTTATTTATTTAATTTAGAATTGATCAGGGATTTACCCTAAAATGTTTTCTGGTTTATATCAAATTGATCGGGTTAAGGTGAGACAGAATAATACGTAAACTATGTAAAACTTGTCATACAAATGAAGGAGAGCGCAGCTCTTGGCGATATCGTATATCTAAGATACTCAAAATAATCATAGTATTGGTGCGACAATAGTCATAATAATGATGATATACAAAAGAAGGAGCGCATATCTAAGATACGCAAAATAATCATAGTTTATTGGTGCGACAATAGTCAACATAATGATGGTATCCAAAAGAAGGAGCGCAGCTCTTGGTAATACCGTATATCTAAGATAATCATAAAAATCATAATTTATTTATGCCAAGATAATCATAAAATCATAATTTATTTATGCCAAGATAATCATAATATCATAACATATTTATGCCAAGATAATCATCATAATCATAATTTATTGGTGCGACAATAGTTTTAATAACCATAATTTATTGGTACCTCAAAAAATACAATATTTGACACAAGTCGATTTAAAATAAATTAAAAATGCAAGAATAAAAATAGATAAAATACACCTAAATACACACTATTTTAGTGTAAATTAAAAGAAACACCAAAAGCAGTACATTAGAGCATTATTATAACAGGTTAAAATCACAATCAAGTAAAATGGATTATAATCCTTAAAGGAATTATAAGATTTTTTAATAATAATCTGTAACTTTATGAATATTAGATAAGCGTAATCACAGCATAGTTTCACAGGTTTCACTACTGGTATAAAATGCAGGACTGAATCCGAATAGGAAAGGGTAGTAGTAGACGATAGTCCATTTGCACGAATTCAGGCAATGTTGTTACTTATTGTTAACGTGTCTTGTATTTTGTGTCTGGATAATATTTAAATTATTCCGATTGGCTTTATATGGCAAATGTACGATAACGATACATCCCAGTTTAGTTAGTTTGGGTTAGTCCCTGCATTTCTCTGTTTCATTTTATTATTGAATCTGTAATTTTACGGTTAGATTTTTTGCTGTGTTCTTGACTAATCATATATTTATTTGTTAATTTATTGTAACTGCTACATTTTATTTTTACACTATCTAGTTCTTCAATTTTATGTGATAGACCTATCGTCGGTTAATTATCTTGGATTAATTTTCACTAGTTTTTACTTTTTGTTGTTTATATTGCTTTGACATATCTGTGTTTGAAATAACAAGATCTTTCTGTCTCACCTTGTCCTAGTTAATCTTTATCTGGGGTAAACTTGTCCCCTGTACTTTACGAATGTTGTAGCAACGAACATTAAATGTTCGGTGGTTGTAGTTACGTGTTCTCTCCTACATTATTAAAATCCACCTGCTATTGAGATGGCGTATTTTAATTATGTGGTAAATAGATCAGTTGTTTGGCATCCAATGACTTTTATTTCTAGCATTAGGAAGGCAGTCTATTTTCAGGGCGGATTTAAAGTGTTAATTAGCTTAGTAAGGCATAAAACTCAGAACGATAGAGGAAAGTGGTCCTAGAAGGGTAGGCAATTATCGAAAGTAATTGCACAACTGCATCAAAATTACCGATAATTTTGCATGACAGCGTGTTGTCTAAAAACTGCATGAGTTTATTTTCATATTTTGGAGAAAGAGCCCGATACCCAAGGTGGAGGGCTCTTTATCCAAAATATGAAAATTACCGAATGCAGTTTTTCTGAGACAACACGCTCGAAGGCAAAATTTTCTGATTGTTTTGATGCACGAGTGTACCTAATTCGGGGGCATATTTCCCGAATAAGGACAAGGTTGTAAAAATACATTTTTATTCTTTTTTTAATACAAAAACGTAGGTACATATAACTAAACAAAATAAAAATACGCAAAAAACGATTTTTTTTTAATCCGAAACGAGATATTTTTAATAATATATTTTGACTCTACTTTGACGTTATTTATAAATTGTCGCTGTCATCGTAAGTTTTAAATGGAATTACTATAGATACGTACGATGCAATGGGGAACTTGCATAAAAATTAAATTTGAAAAATATTACTCACAAACATAATTTAATACTATTAAAAGAACTCCAGTTCACAAAAAAACTATTTTTTTAATTTTGGATAATAAATATAAGCAAATGAAAACTGCATAATTCAAATTATTCTTGTAACGCGCCATTTTTGGCTGAGACCGGTTGTGACGTCAAGTAGCTCGTTTGTCATCGCGCCTGACGGACGGCAGGGCAAGGAACGTCTTAGCTTCCATTATTATTATTAATATTAAAGCACAGATTAAAGTACAAATCAACACAAATTATAACAAACACCCTGGCAATTCAACGACAAGCAGTAATAAACGTAAATATTTTAATACTTGTGGCTGCCGATGCCATACTGCCTTCACTGACATTTTAAGATAATATGTCAATGACTGCTTTCCGATCGAACGAGCGGTGTGAGAGTAGCTTGCGGTCGCAACTTTAACTGTTTATTGGAAATTAAATATTGCGATTTGAGGGCTGATATTTGGTGTGTGCTGTCTCTATAGGTAGGCAAATATATTAACGAAATAAAAAAAAATGGTCAAGTTCCCTATTATCGCCGTGCTCTAGTGCAATTATCGCTGTAATTTTCCGATAATTGCACTCCTCTAATGGGATTTTTTATACATGAGGGAAATATTCAGTTTAATAGGAAAGAAGCGTATATCAAACTCAACAACTACTGCAAGCACAACGTAATTTGGGTCCTAACCAACCATTTGCGCAAGCGCTATCAACTCTTTGGAACGCTATTCTGTACACGCTTCCGAGAGCCGTCGATATCGGTAAGTGTTAGTTATCGACAGCCGTCGGTAAGTCGTACTGTGCGGCATTCCATATGCTCTGTTACCGACCGATATCGCGAATTCGAGTCGACGAGGATCGGTATCTCTACCGTGCCCTCGTCAACCCCACGGTGAACGCTACCGATGTTTGTCGAAATTGTCTTTCTGTGTAGATGTTGTATTTTAGTAGGAATTGCGGATTTTTTAAGTGAATTTGGACTATTTGTAGAGTGATTTTACAGTGTAGTGTCTAGTGTTTTATGAGGAGAGCAGTGAGTGGCTTTTCATGTATTGGATTAGATGATCCCTCTGAACGATATTATAACGCTAAATTTTGCTGAAAGAACGAAAAAATTATATACATATATCTATGAAACTTAAAAAAAAAATGTTTAAACTCTTGCCCTATTTAAGACTTCTAAAAGATGTGTCACTATCTACTATCTTTGTATAGCTACATTTTGAAAGTTGCAATTTTGCATATTATATACTTAAGTATACGTATATAATTTATTAGTATTTTCATCCCACATGTTAGTACTTAATAGCAAGCCACGACATAAGTAAAAAAGAAACTGGAAGCACAGCACAAATTACAAATGAAGGCAAAAATGTAAATAATCTCTCCTCGTTCACGCATATTTGTTGACAAATCTCAACGGCTTGACGGTGACATTCACCTGATTCACCTCGCCCCAACGCTCATTGGCTGAATGTACCGAATCGAATCGAGTGACGTTTAAGAGGCGTCATTTGCGAACCGATATTTGTCGGTTGCATTTCCGAGCGTCGGTAACAGTGGCATAGAGAATAGCGTCGTCTTGATCCCGTCGGCCGCGCAACCGATGCCTGTCGGTAACATACCGATACAGACGACTGTCGATGCCATGTACAGAATAGGTATGGGTTGTTTCACAGTTAAACGTCAAATAGTGCATTCTTTTGGTATATGACCGCTCGGATCGGAGTTGATCCGAACAGGTCTCTAATGAGCACGTGTGCGAAATATATATAATTCTATTGGCATTTCGTTTCATTATTTCTTAGCCGCCGAAAATGTTGGCATTATTTGTCATTTGTATAAAAATTTTCTGTTTCGTGCCGGCCCCCAGTATATATTATATTTTTCTATGGCGCCGTTCGACATGGACATCGGTCGTCGGTTATAATTATTTCTTGGATTACTGGATTAGTGAAGTGAAATTAAAATAATAAAATAATGTCAATGGAGTGGATTGTTCTCGAGATAGCACCACCTGAATGACACGGATGTATAAAACCGGGAAAGAGCAATAAATATCAGGCATATTGTGAGATTTGTCTGAAAACGGTAGAATTGAGACAGGCTGTTTTAAGCCATTTTAAAAGTTCGGGCCATAAGAAAAGAATAATAACGCGGAAAACTAACCAAAGTTTGCTGGCAATGGTAAAAACGTAAACATGTGATCAGGCTCAAGAACCCAAAAAACTTGACGAAAATCCAGCAACAAATTCAGTGCCTGCCAGTAGTGCCAGTGGAAGCGCTGTTTTTATGGAGGAATTAATTTTAAAATAAGATGTGATTGACGCCATTGACGGTGAAATATTATGGTGTTTTAACATAATCATAAAACACAGATATCTTAATTCTGTGGAAGCTAATCTGGCAGTAATGAAAAAAATTGGCAGCAGCAAGATCTTGCAAAAAATGACTTTAGGTTCCACAAAAGTATCTTACGTAATCTGCTATGAGCTTGCACCATTTTCTAAGTTAGAACTAGACAATGATTTACAAAAATGTAAAGAGTTTGTTGTTTGTTTCGACGAGTCGATAAATCAAATAGCTCAGAAGGGACAAATGGATATATTAATAAGATTTTTTAATGAAACAAGTAACATTGTAGAGACCAGATATTTGACATCCATATTGTTACATCGGGCATCAGCGGAAAATATTCTAGACAAGTTTAAAGAAGGGATTGCCGAACTTGATCTTAAACATGTAGGTAATATTTTATGATACTTACACGACGATTACATCTAATGCACCTAAATAATAATACACGTATTTTAGGTGTCCATGGATGGCCCTTCTGTAAATTGGAAGTTTTTTCGCTTACTACAAGAAGACGATAATTGTATAAATCTTATCGATATTGGGTCATGTGGTCTTCACATCATTCATGGGCCGGGCTCTGCAAACTGGTCACAAAGCAGCGGATTGAATTATTCAACGAATGAGTGGTATATATTACTTGTTTAACGATTAGCCTGCTCGAAGAGGAGATTTTATATCTTTTACTAAATGTATTATTTTCCCTTTAAAATTTTGTAAAATTAGATGAGTGGGAAACGTTCGGGCTTGTAACAGAGCACTTGAAGTTATTACACATATAAAAAAATGGTTAGATGATAAGAATACAAAACTCCCAAGCATCAATTATTCCAGAAATAATGTCAAGAAAGGTATACGGGATCCTCTTATATTTCAGAAAATATCATTATTTTTTCTTTAATCGCAGGTATTTTGGAACCATATTTAAAGAAATTCCAGACTGTGCAACCTAAATGGTACCGTTTGTATATGATGATTCATTAAAAATCATAAATGAACTTTTAAAGATGTTCATAAAAACAGATATTATTACCGGAATTAAAAATCTTCAATAAATTAATTTTGAAAATAATGATAAATTTCTGTTATATGAAAAAATTAACATAGGATATGCTAAGAGAAAATGTTTATATGGAATCAAAATTATCTGAAAAGGATAAAATTTTGTTTTTAAAAGAGCCAATTTCTAATTGGCACCGTTAAAAATTTTTGAGCGATGCAATTTAAAATATGCATTTATAATAGTATATTATGATATAAGTGTATAAGAGGGCCTTTAAAGCACGCGCGACATATTTCAAAACACGACGCGCAGCGGAGTGTTTTGTAAGTCGCAAGGGCTTTAAAGGCCTCTTATACACGTATATCATACTCTATTTTTTTATTACGAATGCATCATAATCTCAAAAATGTTTTAAATATTAAACTTAAGGGATATATTGACGAATATATTAATCTGTCAGATTTGACATGATCAAATGTTTCTATAGCAACCTTTAAAAAAGTAGGCGCATCATAAACATCATTTTAAGCACGCTGCAGCGTGCGATAATCGTTGATTATGATGCATGCGTAATAAAAAATATGTTACTTGCCTAAATCCCTCAACTATAATAGATAATTTTATTGCCCAGGTGAGAGCAAAACAGATGATACAGTATTTATATGACAAATCCATTATAAGGGGTAATCTAGCTGAAAAGCAAAAATGCAGTATTCTGAGTTAATCTCTAACAATATGTTTTTGCTAGCTTGTCAGCCATACAACTATTCCGACTGTAGATTGGATACATTTTTTTCTAATTGGGCGGGTTGTAATTCTAAATACCTTGAACTTTGGGATGTCATTAAATTTATTTTAATATCATCACATGGTAATGCAACCGATGAATCAGGATTTTCAGTAAATAAAAATATTCTTGTTGAAAATTTAAGTCCTTAGTTGCCCAAAGGCGCAAGTACTAGAAAGTTATTATTTTGCACAAAGCAAAATTGATGGACATTTCTCAGATTTTTCGTACGTATTACCTATACCAGCTGTAACATTCCGCTTTGGCCAGTGGCAAATATTTTTAAATTTCATTTTATACGCCGCGCCGCATTTAGAAAAAAATGCTGTATTTTGCGAAGGCGTCTGGTATAACTATTATTGGCATTTAAAGATCCTTTATACAAATAGTGCACTATGTAAAAATCGACCTCTCCTATTGGTCGATCCATCTCGTATTACGATATGTCTGCGTGATGCAATCGATTTTTATCAAGAGCTCTCGTGGTGTAGAGGTTTATACAGCTGGGGCTCACCTGGACGTCCTAAGTTCGAACCTCGTTGTTATTTTTAATTTTTCTTTTAAGATTATATTTCTAAACAGTTTTTTCTTGATTTTGGGTATGTCTTGGGTTAGTTTGGGTTAGCACCTGGTTAGTTTCCTTTTCTTGAGCCCCCATAGCGAGCGAAGCGAGCGGAGGGCCATGCGGATCGACCAATAGGAAAGGCCGATTTTTATATAGTGCACTATTTGTGTAAAGGATCTTATAATGCCTAATATTGTGAGTTTGACAAACGTCATTCTAGCAGCGATTTCAAACGGTTCCAAACCATCCGGAGTTTGCGCATAGTGATATAAGCGACGCTTATATCGTTATGCACAAACTCCGGATGGTTTGAAACCGTTTGAAATTGCTGCTAGAACAAACCTAATAATTGTACAGTTGCGGACGAAAAATTCCGGACACCTAGGTTAACATTTTCTGTCATATTTTCGAAATTGGGTAAATTGGGCTTTTTACTTTTATGGCCGATTAGGTACCTACCTACCTAAATAAAAGGTGTTTTTTTTAATTGGTTAAATAAAGACAAAGGGTCAAATTATTGATTATTGGACAAGAAGCAAATGCATCATTTTACAAAAAACCCTATTTGATAGATATATTATTTCGTTTTCAAATTATCTAATATCAATTGTACAGAAAAAAATAAAAATATCATTAATATTAATAAATTAATATTTAATTCCAGCACCATTTTTGTCAACCAGTAGCTCCAAGCGTTTCGACATAGATGCAACAAGTCTTTGGAAATAATCTGCATTATAGTTGTTCCATATTTCCTGACTTTAGTTCCATAATTCGTCACTATTTTGTGGACGGAAATCATTTGCCCTATTCATTATTTTGACAATGTGGCCACAAACGTTTTCTACAGGAATCCTTGAGGGTCAAGGTAGTACGTTTACATTGTTTTCTCGTATCCAATCCGAAACTCTTCTTGCCGTATGAGCAGGGCAGTAGTAGTTGTCATGTTGAAAAATAAAATTCCTTTGAAGAAAAATATTACTTACTGAAGGTAACAACATAACATTTTGTAATATGTCTAAATAAACTTCTGCTGTAAATCTGCCATTGATACGGTGACAAATTCCAAATCCCCTTGCCGTCATATATCCCCACACATTAACTGAAAATCTATCACTTGCTTTAACCGTTTGGGTATATTTTTCTTCAAATCTGGTGTTTTGAGGTATGTACACTCTAAGCCGCCCATTACAAGATTGAAATGTCTTTTTTTATCGGTGAAGACAACATTCCTCCAAAACCCCAACCTTTCCTGTAAATACTGTTAACAGTTGTTAAAATAGTTTTTTTTTGCAGCAGCACGATTTTTTAATCTTGCTTTTTGTTGTTCAGTTAGTCTGTTCATTATGATAAAAGTTATTATTTTTATTTTAGTATATCTGAAACATAGAATAGTATATTATTTTATATGGAGGAAAAGTGATACTTTTCATGGCGCGCTCGTGTTTAACAGCCGAACGGAGTGAGGCTGGTAATAGAGAGCAAGCCATGAAAAGTAACTATTCCTCCAAATAAAATATGCTGTTTTTTCTTCAAATGTCGACAAATTAATGCAAAAACATCTCCTTTTTAATAGTAATAACAATTATTATTATTAAAGATAAGTGGGTTTAGTTGGGACCCAGAGGCGCTGAAATCGACCACCTCTATACAAGTCGCGAACATCCACCTAGAAAATATGAATTCTTATGTAAAATGACCTGCCGGAATCGAATTTTTTGTTCGCCCCTTGATCCGGAATTGCGAAATCAGAGTAATTGACAAATTTCCAAAAATCTTGAAAGTTGTTGCAAAATTTTAATTTTTTACATAAACTTCTCTATCTCCCTTATTTTAACTTCGATCGACATGAAATTTTAATATGGCCTTTGTCAAACATATCTTAAACCGGTTTTAACATAAAACATAATTAATAATAATTAATATGCCTTTGGTGATATTTTTTTTCAGTGGGACACCTAATATTTTACTCGATTACCAGACAAATTGCTCGATCGAGGAAACTTTTTTATTTTTAAAGATAGATGGATACTATAAGCGAGAAAGTTGTAGCCAAATAATAAAGGAAGTTCTTTTATTTGAAACTTTTTTTCAGAAATCGTCTTGTTTTTATATTAATAATTATTGAAACCACGGCGCGCATAAAAGTTCACTTAATATCGGTGCGGTCGGGTGTGTGTAATGTATTTCAGAGGCAGCACGGGAATCCCTGTTTAGTAGGAGTTTACAGTTTACGTAGTCATAGTTCACGTGATTCGACAATATCATAGTTGATGCTAGTATTTTTATAATAATTATGATAACAATCCTTCTTGCGTGTTTACTGTGTCCTCTTGTCCAAAACAAAATATGAGTCGAAATATAGATAGATGTAGTGTGGAAACGGTACAGGACGTTACAAAAGGGAGCATTCATTACTTGTTTCAAGCATGTAGAGAAAAAAAATCCGATTAGCAATCCATAGCTCTTAAGTATCATGATGACAAAAAGGAAGTGTTTTTATCACTAAATTCTGTTTATCACGCTAAGTGTAGACGAACTTATACAAGAAGTGCTTACAAAAAATCTGAAACGGAAGACAATGCTTCCGAAAAAACGGACCCTAAAACTGGTGAACGATGTAGATCTTCTAATTCAGATGTTTGTATATTATGCAATAAAAGTCGTGATAGTAACGGTTTACGGAAACGTAAACAGATATTAACATTTAATAAGCAGAATGAGATCTGGAAAATGCCAAAAAAATTAACGACCAACAAATCTTGCACCGAATTCAAGAATTTAGTGATAATTCAAGTTGCGAAGCAAGAAAGAGCCATAAAAATAAACTAGAAGTTAAAAGAATCATAAAACAAAAAAATAATCTTTTTTAATCAGACCTTAAGGAATTGGTTAATATTTGTTCGGGATATATTAGCAATGTTTATAAAGCAGAAGAAATAGCAATAGCCGCCATAGTTAAGATAAACAAGGAATACGCAGAAAAAATTGAACTAGCAAAGTTAAATTTATTTAACGCAAAGGAAAAAGCTATTGTGGGTGAGTTATATGAAAGTGAAGCAAAAATGTTAGGAAATCTACATTTTACTCGAGAACTTGAAGAGGAAACAAAAATTTGGGTATTCTCTAATGAATGGACTTCTTATCCATCTTCACTTTTTGAAATGGATTCAGAAAACCATATTATTATGAGAAAGGGAAACAAATCTGAATTCTATAAGGCTGTGTTAAAAGAATTAAAAGAAAAACCTACTGAGCTGTCTTGCATGCCAATAAAAAAGGATACTCTTAACTCCGCATATATAATAGATATAATGGCACTTATTCAGTGATACCAGAACTTTAAATGCAGAAAATTTAGAGAATTATTTTTAAAATACATTTCATTAATATTAAAGCTGAAGCTTCAGAACTGTCGTCTCGGTATGTGTTGGTGATCGCTACAATTTTGAAGAAAGTTTAAAGAAAACAGAGAGATATAGAAGATCGAAAAATTGTATTTTTTTAACATAATATGAAATACGAGATAAAAGTGATATACCTGATTGGAAAAAAATTATATCAACTTCTAGTAACAAAATAACCCTCTTGGCCTATTTAGCTAAAAAACTTGTAAGATAATTATACTATACCTGATCAAGTTGAAATTATATTAGCAGAAATGTCGGAAGATATCGAAAGAAGAATAAAATGCACAAAAAAGGAATCGAATGTGGTTGATAGGTTGTCTTTTACAGGGCACGAAGAAGCTGGATACGAGAATTTTTGCAATTATTAACTTTTCTTTTTTTAATATTTAAGGTATTTCTTATTAAAAGTATGGACACATATGTTTTCGTGTTATCTATGTTTTTCTCGGTAAGTATGGAGGTTGAAATTTAGATGGAAAATCCAAAGAAATTCATTCCATGTTTTTCAATTATTAAAAAAGATTCCTTACAAACTTGCATCAATTCGATGTTAAAACATTAGCAGACAAACAGTCTGCTACTCATCTGGTTGTGATTTGGCCAGCTCTTTCTGTTTAGAAAAGGCAAAAGGAGGGCCCTTTCAATAATAGTGTTATCTCGAGAAGCAAATGAGATGAATCTTCTATCATCTAGCAAATGTAAAATGTAACATAAGTTGTCTGTGTGAAGGAAAATGCGTTGAAAACTGAACAGTAAGTAGGTATATAGAAAATTGTGTGCGTTATACATATTTCCAGTATTGTAGATGTTACCCATCTACTACGTTACAATAATTATAAATAATAAAACATATTATTTTACCAATCCCGTAATGCATAGTTTTTTTAAGTTTGTAACTAACATCATGCTTCTTTGCTGCACTTATAAATGACAGTGGCGCCTGGACTCTCTCCATCTCTTTCTCTCTCGCATAGCCGCTTTATTCGTTCCCCTACACCCAATAACGATAATAGAAGTATATAGCGCGGCCTCGGGCGCGCGGTCTCTATAAATTTTCTAGGACTTTAAATAATTACACAGTCAAAACTAAAAGCCGTATCAAAAAAAGTTTTTAATAAAAAAGTTTCTTTGGTTTGTCAGGAACACTTTTGTCGCTTATAGTACCTACCTAACTTGAAGGATAAAAAAGTTTTCTCGATCGAGTATTTTACACTGCCCAATGATGATATTTTGTGTAAAGGAGAGCAAAAAAAGTTCTTAGGCCCATATGTAATTTTTTAAAATCTTCTAATATATGGTATCATCTTAAGAAGAGATTGAAAAATATCATATCAAAAATTCAGATCAATCGGACATCATTTAAGCAAGTTATACAGTAGTTTACAAAAAATAATATTTTAGTCATATTTTTCTGCTTTTTCAAAAAAGTTTTGTTTTGACCTATTTCGCAATTCCGGATCGAAGGGCGAACAAAAAAATCGGATTCAGCATGTCATTTTACATAGATTTTCATATTTTTTAGGTGGATGTTCGCGACATGTATAGAGCATCCTTAAAACGCTTCCTACGAGCCCTTAGATTCCCAACTAGTTCGCAAGGCGGCTTAGACCGGCGCGGCGTCGGTGAATAGGCACAGGTTGTTGCCATAATATGTCACATAATATTTTTTTAAGATTGCGTCTCCGATTGCGTTTTAATTCCGTATTGATAAGCAGTTATTGGGTAAGTTCGATTAAATAATAACCAATTTGTTCTTAAATTAGTGATTTTTAGAAATGCAGTCACACATAGAGTGATAAATACAAATTTTAGTTTAATAACTCTTGAGTTGCTGACGCTTATTTTGATGTTTGTTTGTATTGTATCTATGTTGCTATGATAACACTTTTACCTCCGCCGGCGGAAAAGTGAAAAGTAAAGCTCCGGCGGAGGAAAAACGAAACTTCACTGCCGCCTACACAGTCGAGTAATGACGGATTTACTGACGTTTGAAGAAAAAAGTGATTTATATATACAGAAAAGTGATTTATATATACACAAAATAGAACACTCACTTCTGTTGTATCTGGCAGTGGCTTTTACGACTGTGCTGCCATAGCGGTGTAGTCATTGAACTAATCTTTGGCGGGCCGTTCAAATGATGTCTGGTTTGAAATTTTAATTGTTTTGAAATAGAGCGATGCTCCGAAACTTTCTGAATTTGCTATTTAGAGTAACTATCATTCCAAAACTTCATTTTTGGCAGAAATTGTGCAAAATCTGTCGAAAAAATACTTATTAAGTTTTGGAATGGAGTTATTGAATAATAGCAATTTCATCAAGATTCGGAATAATGTGCAAATGTTTACTATTTAGCAAATATTTGATAACCAGGCATATTGGTGATAAATAAAACAATATATCAATGTAGGTAAATAATATGCATATTTATTAATTATTTATTTATTACTGATTTATTAATGATGTTGATAAAATCTGTTTTCCTTTAATGCTTAAGTCACAAAATTAAATATTCTGCTATGATATACTTAACTACGGCCGGTTGCATCAATATATTCCATACAAATTCTAATTGGACTTTTGCCTATATACATTTTTCCCGATGACATGGGGGAATTTGGAAATAATTATTGGTCTGAGATGCGGATGACTTTCCACAAAGGGGAGTTTTGATCTGCTATACCTTTTTCGTAACATTGCCAGCCTTTAATTTGGAATTTTGGCGCATGTCAAGGATTAAAAAAAAAACAGACTTCACTAATGACAAGGCGAGACGGAAGGAATCGAACAAACTACAGAAGTAGGTACACATATGATATTTTCGGCTGAGGAAAAATGTGATGAAAGTTGTTTATTTTCCAATGGTCATAGAAAAAGTACTTTACGTATAATTTTTAAATAGTGACAATATTATTTCTAAAAATTGATAACAAATAAAGTATTGTTAATGGGTGTACTATCGCGGCGTAAAAAAAAACTGGGACAAACAAGTAAGCACTCCTAAAAATATCTTACAGTATATGGAGAACTAGCATAGATATTCATTGTTGCTGGTATCAAAAAAGTGTAAAACATTATAATTCTAGGAGAGTAGATTATTTTTGTTGTCATGCTGGGCATACACATTTGGCCAAGTTTGGCAAACCTCGGCCAACACGAATGTGTGTGTGATCTGTTTGTCGGGGTTGGCCGCTGCTGCAAAGTTTGCCGGTGTTCGCTTCGTTGTCGGTAAATCGCAACAAGTCAAGGGATTCGAGCATGTATTTGGTGCCGTCCACAAACATTTTGGCGATACGTCCATTGTGTGGTTGCCATAATTGTACACAAATGATTCGAAAAATGTTTCGACACATGTTTCGGCAAATATATTGGCCAATGTGTATGTCCGGCTTCACAGTTTTTTGCAACACCTTTTATAGACAAGCATATGTTTTCTGAGAACCACTTCTCAACCACTACACCTTTCCTATTTACATATTTTTTTCTATACAGTGGCACAAAAAAGTTAAGGGGGGTGGAAAAATGTAAAAAATGTCCTTGCGCGTGATGAAAGAATCAGAGTTTTCATAAAACAGTAAAATTATTGTTGATAATTTGTAATCAGCCTATAGCTTGAAAAACAATCAAAATCGGGTAAGAACATGAAAGTTTTTACATTAGCTGCATGTGTATATACTTTTCTAGTTTGATATTCTCGACCCAACTGACCTTATGCAATAATGCAAAATTAAATTAAAAAAAAAACGACCTAAACCTATTTATTATAATAATAGTACAAAATACTGTAGAAATTAACGAAAATATTACTTATAAACGCTTTTTAAACTTTTTGAATTTTTGGTAGCGATTTCTTGCCAAAGTACGCACATAGCCAAGATTTTGTG